>OX235279.1:5000-289513 GCA_944472155.2 Trichobilharzia szidati
CAGAGCCCCTCCAAACATAACGTAGGAATAGTAACAAGTAACCATGTTAACCTCTCCTCCAATAACTCTGGTTTACTAACGATTATGCTCCTGAATGCTAGATCTCTCCTTAATAAAATAACATCGCTTCGCTGCCTGGCATACACAGAACGGCCAACACTAATAATGGTTACTGAAACCTGGCTTACTACTGATATACCTGACTCAAAGCTAGTAATAGACAACTACGACATCTATAGGAACGATAGAGTTGACAAAAGAGGAGGCGGCTGCTTAATATATGCCTCTAAATCCACTAACTCCAATACTTTCAATAACCCAACTACTGACAAACTCCCTGAATCTAAGTGGATAAGCATCCACACAAACGAAAATAAAATTCTCGTGGGATGTATATACAGACCCCCTAATAGCTCTGAAATGACTGATATAACTATTGGAGAAGTACTAGAGCATGTAGCTACGCTGAACTTTGACTACAAAGTAGTCTGTGGCGATTTCAACTTACCTGGAGTAAACTGGGATACCTGTACAGGACCTAGAATCCATGACGAGTTACTACAAGCTATAGACGTAGGCGGATGGAAGCAGTGCGTACGCCTCCCTACAAGAAATGAAAACACTCTTGACTTAATCCTTTGTCATGAAATACAGCCCACCTCGATAGAAGTAGGAAATAAACTTGATAACAGTGACCACAACATATTGTACTGCACGCTACCCCTCCGACTAACAACTAAACACACACCTAAAAATTCCCCGGTGCACTATCAATATAGGGACTATAAGAATGCCTATTGGGAATTCCTATCAGATCTGCTGAGAAGTTCTGACTGGGAAGAATACTTCATTAACAATAACTTAGAAGTATCACTTGATATTTTCTACAAAACAATTGGCTCAGCAAGAGACATAATCACGCCCCCAAAATCTGCTCTAAAGACACAAACTCCATTTATAGACCGCAAAACGCGACTAAAGCTAAAGAAATTGAAAAGGGAACACCATGTATTTAAGGAATTTAATGCGTTAAACCAAATACATGAAACTCTTAAAGGGCTTAAAGATAAACACAAAATGATGTCACAACTTGAAGAAAATTAAGCGCATGTGGGTAACTCCAAAACTGAGGAACTTTGTAGGATATTGCAGAAACGCCTAAAAAGCAGTAAAGACAATACTGTAAGCAGCTTGGAACATAAGGGTATAATATACAATGATCCCTAGGTTATAAGTGAACTCCTCAATGAGTGGTTTTGCAATGACGCCAGAGTACACCCGACCCAAAATTTCCAAATGACCTGCAAAAGTAACCACAAATTAGGCGAAATAGACTTTAATATACAAAATATAGACTCAGCGATTAAGACTTTGAAGTCTAATGGTAGTACTGGAACAGATGACATACCATCTGTCATGTACAAAAATGGTAGCACGGAAATGGTAGTCTTGTTACTTAGAATATTTACTCTCTCGTTGGAAACTGGAACTTATCCTGAAGTGTGGACAACCACATACATATTACCTAAGCACAAAGCAGGGGCCAAAACCAGTGTATGCAACTATAGACCTATCAATATAACACCGGTAATATCCCGAATAATGGAGAAAGTGGTTAAAGACCAAGTGTCAGACAACTTACTAGAACATGAACTTATCAATCCATCACAACACGGATTTCTTAAAAAAAGATCATGTGTGACCTGTCACATAGACTTTTTCAACGAAGTTACACGAAGTAGGGACAACAGAGAACTAGTAATTGTACTATATTTCGATATAACAAAAGCCTTCGACAGACTTCCCCATAATCTGCTAGTCAGCAGGTTATGCTCACTAGGGATATGTGATCCTCTCCTGAGCTGGATAAAATCACTTCTCTGTGGCCGAAGTCAGACAACGAAAGTTGGCTCGATAATCTCAAGGCCTAAACCAGCAAGTAGTGGTGTGATCCAGGGAAGTGTATTAGGCCCGCTCTTATTCATAATATATATATAAACAGTATCTGTGAATGCTTTAGTGTAGGTAAACCAATACTATATGCAGATGACTTAAAAGTGACGTATAAATGCAAGAACACAGATCTTGGAATAACAGTAAACGCCATACAGCAAGAATTAGAAAAAATGGATAGATGGTGTGACACCTGGCAACTCCAATTTAATGTCGAAAAATGTGGCTGGCTCTGCATAGGTTGCAACAATTTAGAACTTAACCTGACAATTCAAGGCCATGCACTTCAACTGCAGCAGCCCTGAGAAGCAACTGCAGGCAGATGATAAGTGGGTAACGAAAATAAGCAATCGGAAGAAATATAGTAATATTGATGGTAGGCAAACGTCTGTCACCTGTAGCCAGGCTGCATCAGTAGTGGTGAGAAAAGATGTAGCCACTGCTAAATACGACAAGCTCTCCTTAGATTCTAACAAAATTGTCGGAAATTTAGAAGAGTCCAAAGAATCTGATCCCGTAAAAAAGCACTATCACGACCTTAAATTAGTGAGTAGTATCGTAAGGAAGATGCTCCCAGCGAATTTCCCTGGATTTTCGATTAAAAAGCTGATTAGAATAGGCAAAAGAGAAGATGAATGTTCTAATCAGCGTAGGTTGCTTAAAGTAGTCTTAGGTTCTTCTGATGAACGGAATCATCTACTGGCTAATGTACACAACCTTTCCGGGTCAGGAATTTCAGTCAGACCTGATTTATCTCTTGAAGACAGACTTAAACGAAAAGAAGTTTTGTCCCAGCTAGAAACAAGACGTAAGAATGGTGAGACTAACCTTAAACTGGTGGGTTTTCAAATAGTCAGGTCTTGGAAACATATGCTTCCAAGACCTGTGTGGATAAGCCAGACCACATAGGAAGCCTGAAGGTAGTGTACACTAATATACGTAGTATCGGGAACAAATTTCACGAGCTAGGTGTATTAGTGGAAGACCTTAGCCCAAGTATTGTGGCCATTACTGAAACATGGCTGGTTTCTGGTTTAGATGACACACCTGAGCTATGCGGATTTAGTTGCTTGCGCAGCGACAGGGTTAAGGGTCGTAGAGGTGGCGGGGTTGCTCTGTACATCAACAACTCCCTACATGTTCGTTCCGTGAAATTTGAAGCGCATGACAGTGGGACAAGTGAGGTAATTGGCTGTGAAGTAAGATTCGCAACTGGCACTTCACTCATTGGAGTTCTGTCTAGAAGTTCCTATTGTCAGTGTGATGACTTTATTTTAGATCACCTCAAACAATGCAGTAAACACAGTAGCTGCCTTATTCTAGGTGACTTTAATGCACCTCATATAGACTGGATAGCTGGCACATCTCCAGGATCCACTAATAAGTTTGACAACCGGTTACTCTTGACTACCATGGAAAATGCCCTGACACAACATGTCTTAGGTAGTACAAGATTCGGTTCTACCCAAGGTTCATCCTTGCTGGACTTAGTGCTTACTCATGACAAAGACGACGTGGATGGTCTAGTTATTCATCCACCTCTAGCAAACAGTGATCATGGGGTGTTAGATTTTAACTTAAGGGTTGGCAATTTAGTCATTTTCCAACCCAAATGCCGACCTAGTGTTTGGCATGCTGACATAGTCGCTATAAAGGAGAGTGCTTCAACTGCCGACCGGTCAGTCAATATGGTCTCATCCATTGAAGATGAATGGGATAGATTTAAGAATACATTTGAGAGGGTTACCACTGATTTCATTCCCTGGAGGGTTCCTAAAAGGCCAACAAATTGGCCACCATAGATAAATAGACAAGCTATAACACTCCTAAGACGGAGAAAAAGGTTCTGGAATCTCTTCATTTCTACTGGGCTTCAGCATTTCCGGCTGTGAAACCAGAAACCAGTGTAAAACTTTGATTCACCAGTTAAGGAGAGCTTACGAAACCCAGTTAGTTGAAAGTTCACCAGGCTGCCCAAAAGTACTCTTCTCATATATCAAGAGAAGAACACGTAAGAGTGATGCTATCCCACCTCTTATGCTTGAAGATGACCAGACAAACATGGCTGAGGATAACTTGACTTAGGCTGAGACATTTGTTGTCGGGGCTCACCAATTTGTTGCGTGTTCTATTTGACTAAATGAGCGTACACGTATTTCCTAGTACTTCTTCACGTTTATCAATGTGCGCAGACGTTGTGGCTACTCGACGCCCACAACGTAAAATCAGAAGGCACTTGTGAAGAGTATAATCGTGTATTATAGCCGTAGTCAAATTTCAAAATTGTATCAAGGTAACGTTCAATAGTAAATTGGCAAATGTTTACGAAGTACATATAAAATCGGTATGTGTAAACATATAATATGAGTATGCAAATTAGATTAAAAACGTATGTTTATAGTTGGTACAGGGGTACTACATAATTCCCCCACCAGAACACTGAAATATAAAAAAATACATTTAAGTGTTCGACAATAACATGCATCAGCGTAATACGTAACAGCTACAGTACACA
Organism: Trichobilharzia szidati; assembly: GCA_944472155.2. Classification (NCBI taxonomy): domain Eukaryota; kingdom Metazoa; phylum Platyhelminthes; class Trematoda; order Strigeidida; family Schistosomatidae; genus Trichobilharzia; species Trichobilharzia szidati. The sequence continues at coordinate 9,469 of OX235279.1, forward strand.
GAAAGCGATTTATTAAGCTGAAAAAATGAGCAATTTAATGCGGTCAATAAGGCCGATAATAAATGCGATAATAAAAGAAAAAATAGGATTGATGATCGTGGTAGAATACATAAGGAATGATACAATCAGCCGGGGATCTGTAGTCTGTATACGGAAACGATAGGTGAATATTAAGCGTTATATGATTAAGTGTAATAATACAGGGAATATCGATGTTAAAATAGTAGTGACGTGATTTACCTATGAAAATATTAATCAGTTAAATGAGTAGTTAAATGACAATTACGAATAAAGATAATAAAAATGAAAATTCGTAGTAAGTTATATTTTGATGATTTGTACATAACGTTTAGGCCAATGAACTCTCCTACCAGAGCGTGTAGTTTTCATAGGTTTCTCTGGCAACGTTGAAGCTTGCGTGGATGTAGATGTTGGCACGTCGTTCAGCTGATCTTTATCGTTGTCTTCGAAATCGTCGATGAGCGCTGGTTTGACTCTGTCGACACTGATGGCTTCTGCTTTATTCAGTCGTTCTATCGTGATAACTTTATCGTTTCTATTTAGAACTTTGAATGGGCCATCATAAGCGGGTTGAAGTGGTCGTTGTACACCCTCTCTCCTGACGAAGACGTGAGTGCAATCTGTCAGTTGTGGTGGGATGTATGACGTTCGTTCCTGCTGGCGTGGAAGTGATATCTTGAGCTCGTTCATGTGTTGTTTTAGCTGGTGCACATAACCAGTCATATCTTGTGGAACTTGGTTACCCGGGGTGAAAAATTCTCCTGGTAATCGTAATGTTGTTCCATAGACTAGTTCGGAAACACAGCAGCCAATATCTTTTTTTAGAGCAGATCGTATACCAAGCAGTACCAGTGGGAGTTTGGTTGACCAGTCGTTTTGAGTCAAAGAAGCAGCGAGCGCAGCTTTGAGTTGTCGATGAAGGCGTTCAACCATGCCGTTGGAACTAGGATGGTAGGCAGTTGTTCGTATTCGTTTGATGCCCAGTAATTCAGTTAGCTGTTGAAAAAGTCGGCTTTCAAACTGAGCACCTCTGTCCGTAGTGATAATGGATGGGACACCAAAGTTAGCTATCCAGTTTTCGACCAAAGCTTTAGCTACCGTTTCAGCGGAGACGTCGGCTATTGGAACTGCTACAGGCCAACGAGTGAATCTATCGATGCAAGTTAGAATGTAGTTGCAACCATTGGAAGGAGGTAGTGGACCAACTATGTCTTCATGTATATGTTCAAATCTAGAGTCAGGGTTAGGAAAGCGACCAAGTGGTGCATTGGTATGACGGTTGATTTTGACTCTTTGACAAGACAAGCAATTTCGTGTCCACTTCTTAACATCGCTATTAATGTTCGGCCATAGAAATGTTTCTTTTATTAGTTTGATAGTAGCGCTGACACCGGGATGAGACAAGTTATGTAACTTCTCGAATACTGTATGTTTCATAGCTGCTGGAACGAAGGGTCGATATTTACCTGTAGAGGTGTCGCAGATTATTTTTGTCGTGCCAAAAGGAATTGCGTCTAGCTTTAAAGATGTTGTTTTAGAAGACATGATCTTTTTTAGTTCGGCATCATCTCGTTGTAGGTTTGAGAGACGTTCGTAGTCGATGTCTGGGCATACAATGTTGTCAATGTGCACACGTGATAAAGCGTCTGCCACTTCATTGTTTTTACCCTTTACGTGTCGCAGATCGGAGGTGAACTGAGATATAAACTCGAGATGTCGTAGTTCACGCGGAGAGTAGTTATCCTGTTTTACTGATAAGGCTTTCGTTAGAGCTTTATGGTCTGTAAAGACAGTAAAAGTTGTACCTTCCAGCATATGTCGGAAGTGCTTGATTGCTAAATAAACAGCCAATAACTCTCTACCAAAAGTGCTATAGCGGCATTGAGTAGGATTCAGTCCTTTCGAAAAGAATGCTAGGGGTTGCCATTCGCCGTGTACTTGCTGTTGTAAAACCGCCCCGATGGCAACGTCTGAAGCGTCCGTCATGAGAGACAGGGGGGCGTCATTTTGGCGTCTGACTAAAAGCGTCTCGTCATTTAACAATTGTTTAACAGTTTCAAAAGCTTTAACAGCTTCTGCGGGCAAATGGAATGAACGACTGTGTCCACGTAAGCAGTCGGTTAATGGTTGTAAAGCTTTGGCACAGTTCGGTATAAAACGCCGGTAAAAATTAACGAGACCCAAAAATCGTCGTAATTTCTTAAAAGAATCTGGTAATGGATAATCTTTGATAGCTTGTACGTCATCAGGGACTGGTCTGATTCCTTGGCTATCGATTAAATGACCGAGAAATTTCAGTGAGGTCCTACCAAATTCGCACTTGTCTAAGTTGATAGTCATTCCGTATTGGTTCAGTCTTTCAAACACTGTCTTCACATGTTTCAAATGCTCGACTTCGTCTGCACTTGCAATTAGTAAGTCATCGATGTATGCGTAGACGAAAGGGAGACCACGGAGTACTTGGTCAATTAGGCGTCGGAATGTCTGAGCTGCGTTCATCAGTCCGAAGGGCATGCGTACGAATTCGTATAAACCGAATGGTGTGGTAATGGCAGTTTTCGGAACGTCATCCGGGTGGATGGGGATATGATGATACGCTCGGAAGAGATCGATTTTAGAGAAAACTTTAACATCTGGTAAGTTGCTAGCAAAATCGTGGATGTGTGGTATTGGGTATCTATCAGGTACCGTTTGCTTGTTTAAAGCTCGATAATCACCACACGGCCGTATTTCACCAGAAGACTTTTTGGGTACCATGTGAAGCGGTGAAGACCAAGAGCTGTTGGACGGTCGAATAATACCAAGCTCTAGCATTTTATCGAACTCTGTTTTGGCAATTTTAAGTCGATATGGGTCAAGGCGTCGTGGACGTGCAAAAACTGGCGGTCCAGTGGTTTTAATATGATGAACCACATGATGCTTCGGTTCTGTTCCTCGAAAAGAAGGTTTTAAAAGGTCATGAAACTGATTTACCAAATTGGTATATGGAGATGCTGGTGTGCGTGTGACCATCAAGTTCAGTGATGATGCACGGCTAATCGTACCAGCAATGCACGTTTTATTGAGCAAATCTATTAGCTTGGGGCTTATCGGATCAACTAACAGTTTATGTTGCTGCAGAAAATCAATACCGAGGATTGGGGATGGGACGTCTGCAATGATGAAAGACCAAGTGTAGGTATTCTTTAAACCAAAATCTAAAGTCATTCGTTTACTTCCATATGTAACAATACTGGACTGATTAACAGCTTGGAGCGTAACTGCTGGGTCAGGGTGTTGACGTTCCTGTGTAGACGGAGGGAGAACACTCACCTCTGCTCCTGTGTCAACTAAGAATGTAGTACCGGTATTTTTATCTGTTACATAAAACAAACGACTGTTAGATCGTAGGTTGCCAACAGTATTTTTTACACATGACGATATATCTTTTGGTTTAGTCTGAAAATTGCAAGGTGAACGGCACGTCGTGCTTTGCTTCCATAACTACGGTGATACCAGCAAATATTATCGCGATGTAGTGACGTGCTAGGGGATCGAGAAAGACGTCGACGAGACGAGCTTCTAGAACGGCTTGGTTGTGTGCGTGTAGTCAGTTTTGCTAACTGACTCAGTAAGGTGTCGACTTTGTGTTCTAGAGTCTGTATTCTATCGTGAGTGTCTGGTATTCTGCTGGTGGAAGCGACAGATTGAGGTGTTGACCTCTCGTACATGCGATCCGCGATTTCGGTGAGCCTTTCTATGTCAATGTCGTCATCTCCGAAAGCAAGAACCTGCTGGATGTTTGCGGGAAGTCGTCGCAGCCAGATTTGATAAAAGAGACGTTTGTCGATTTCTCTTCCGGCAACTAGGCTTTGCATATGCCTCATGAGTTGCGATGGGGTTTTATCCCCTAACTCAACATTGCTTAACAGGCGATCGAGTGCTTGCCTATCTGAAAGCGAAGTGCATCGCAGTACCTCTTCCTTCAACTTGTCGTAAGGTGCTTCCGTGCTGGGTTGAACGATGTATTGCCGTACCTGCTCGGCGACTTCGTCTGGTAGTACTGTACTCAAAATGCCAAAGTTAGCTGTCTGTGACGTGAGCTTATTGCTAGCCATATAATGTTCCAGTCGTGCAAACCAAAGATGGGGGTCTCTGGGCTTAAAAACTGGTACAGTAAGAGAGATAGTACTAACAGATCCCAGCTCTAAGTTATCAGAGGTATTGGAAGACATGTTACAATTCGTAAAAAAATGGTTTAAGAGTAGCAAAATTGCAAAATTTGTGCACAATAAGAATACGGCAAAACAGAAAAAATGCAATGCAGGTGCTTACCATAAATTACTGCAGGTTGTGCTATGAGCAAACACAAAAATGAGTTCGAATTGTTTAATTAATATATAAATCCGCGAAAGTTAGAGTTTTAATAATCCAGTAAGTGTAATGACGCGTCGAGGTCAAAAAGTTGTCGTCGTCGGAGTCAGCAATTTGTCGTCGGGGCTCACCAATTTGTCGTCGGGGCTCACCAATTTGTCGTCGGGGCTCACCAATTTGTTGCGTGTTCTATTTGACTAAATGAGCGTACACGTATTTCCTAGTACTTCTTCACGTTTATCAATGTGCGCAGACGTTGTGGCTACTCGACGCCCACAACGTAAAATCAGAAGGCACTTGTGAAGAGTATAATCGTGTATTATAGCCGTAGTCAAATTTCAAAATTGTATCAAGGTAACGTTCAACAGTAAATTGGCAAATGTTTACGAAGTACATATAAAATCGGTATGTGTAAACATATAATATGAGTATGCAAATTAGATTAAAAACGTATGTTTATAGTTGGTACAGGGGTACTACACATTGTCCAAGCACTTTAGTCAAGTATTCTCTGATAATATTGATACCAGCTTTGTAACTTTTCCAGAAGGTAACTTGAAAATGGCACCCTTATACATTGGAAAGGATACTGTCCTAAAGTGGCTTCTAAGGCTCAATCCTGGTAAGTCCAGTGGCCCTGATGAACTCCACCCACGTATATTAACAGCATTGGCTGAAAACATAGCCGAGCCATTGTCGGTAATCTTCAATATGTCTCTGGACCAGTCTAAATGTCCAAGAGACTGGAAAGATGCCATCATTAGTCCGGTCTTCAAAACCGGATCTAGAAACTTAGTCCAGAACTATCGTCCTGTTAGTTTGACCAGTATTGTTGTTAAACTACTAGAAATAATAATTCGTGATGCTATCATTCAGTTCATTGAAGGGAACAAAGTTTTCGCTGTGGAACAGCATGGTTTTAGAGCAGGTCATTCTTGCTTGACCAACCTTCTTTTGGCCAGAGAAAGTTGGGCAAGCTCAGCTGATGCTAATATACCGGTGGATGCCATATTCATCGACCTTAGCAAGGCGTTTGACAGGATTTCTCATTCAGGTCTTCTAGTAAAGTTAGGTAGTATGGGAATCAATAAAGTGGTTGCCGACTGGATTCAAGACTTTCTAAAGGACAGAAGACAAAGAGTACGAGTTAACGGGGTTTTATCAACATGGGAATCGGTTAAGAGTGGTTTTCCTCGGGGCACAATTCTAGGCCCACTTCTTGTCCTGATTTATGTTAATGAGATTCCATCGGTAGTTAGGTAATCCTACTTACTGTTTGCTGACGACATCAAGATATGGAGGGCTTTACACGATGACAGTGATCAACTTGCGTTGCTGGAAGATTTAAACCTGTTAAGTGATTGGTGTAAGCACTGGGCCTTGGAGATTAACTTAAGCAAGAGTGTAGTTATGCATGTATCTCATAGTCACGTGCACAATTACTCAATGAATGGCATTACTCTTCCAGTGGTCACTGAGTACAAGGACTTGGGAGTGGTTGTGCAGCATGACTTGAAAACGGCAACAAACTGTAGAGCTGCAGCCACTGAGGGTTTTCGAATATTATGGGCCATACGCAAGGCTTTTGCGAATTTCGACGCTGAAATATTTCGCATATTTTATCCGACTTATATCAGACCTCATTTGGAATATGGGATCGAGGCAGCGAGCCCGTGTTTCAAATACGAAATAGACTTATTAGAAAGGGTGCAAAGAGTAGGAACTAAGTTAATAAAGGGTTTCTCAACCCTCTCATATGAAGAGAGGTTAAGTCGATTGGGTTTATTTCCACTGTCATACAGACGACTTAAGGGTGACCTAATACTAGCATACCGTATCCTAAGAAATGATTTTGGAGCTAATTTATCTAATTTATTTCTTCCTTCTAGCACCAATCAATTGCGAGGACATCGCCTCAAGGTTCAAAAACCACGGTTGAATCGTCTGCGTTTGGAGATCCGTTTTTTGCATCGGATTGTGAGCCATTGGAACTTCCTACCGGAACACATCGTATCAGCGCCATCCGTTGATTCATTCAAGGCGAGATTGGACCTCCTGTGTGCAATAACTCGAAAGGATTAACACAGGCACATAGCCAACTATCCCAAATAAATTGTAAACTGTAAAACTACTACCCAACACAACAAGTGGAATAAAATGGACATAAACCGGCAACATGAAAAAGGTATGGCGCACCACAACATCACATGGACAGATGTACGCTCATTGGGCACCATATATCCCTCACCAACTGCAAGCCACCCTTCCTTAGATAATGTGATGAAGTTATATCAGTAATGTTGCTGAGCAGTTAATATTCTCAACTCCTGTCGGAACAGCTGAAATTCATAAACCTTCCTCACGCTAAGAAAATACCCACAAGCAGTAGCAATCCATTAATTAATGCGTCTGAAGCTTATATATTTACTCCCAACAATGACATTGCAGATCAAATGAGATAAACACATCACTGATTTCAAAATAACACATCAATGAACTATAATTCGAGGACTGTACACACAACAAAGTTATGTATGAATATTGACTTCAAGCTTTATTTTTTTCCCGGGCACTTAAAATCCATCCACCAAAGACCTGTTTTTTGTTAATGCGAAGACAATACTCCTGTATTTCCTGCTGTGTTGCACTTACTGACAATCTAGCAGATTTTTCCAACTTTGCACAGAAATGATTGTATATAAGTGAAAAGGCTGTTTTATACTACTGGGATTAACATTTGTAACAACAGAAGGCAAGAGTCAGGCAACAGATCATTTATTAAGAAAATCAACGCATATTTATATATTTTCATGTACATTACTATGGATATTTAAGCAAACAAACACAGTCTTCCGATTGTTTGTTTCTCACGTAAAGTTAATCTTTCATCTATTTGTGACTGTTTCTTGAATGTCAAATCCTCTATATGTTAACTGCATCCGCCTACTCAAAGTCAATCTTTGTTCACATTTTCTCACGACAAATCTTGGGAACGTAAATATTGACGTAAATTACTGCCTGCCAATTTGGCTAGTAGACAGCTCTCACCACACTCGTACCCCCGTCAAATAGCTTCACGCACAGGCGTTCCGACCTTCTGGGTGATGCGTTCTCTCGTTGATGATTGTTACAGACCGGCTTGTCCCAATGCACCCATCGTTGGATCTGACTAGCGTTAACTCGTTTTTGTTTGTCACCTCTTATCATGGTATATACTTGACCCCGTTTTTTGTGACTGTGTATGGTCCTTCCCACTTTGGAAGAAGTTTGCGTGAACCTGGCTCGCATCCGACAGCATATCTTCTGTCTCTACACCTCACTTGGTCCCCGACTGAGAAGGTAATGCACTGAGTCTTTTCTCTCAGCTGAGACTTCGCGACATCCCTCCGCTGCTTCTGCGTTACATTCTTGACGGCTTCTTTCCGTTCTGCTTTTAATTTCGTCGTACTCCACTTTTGGTGAAGGGGCCAGGTTTCGTTGTGTATCGGTAATCGTGGTTTTCTACCATACATCAGTTGAAAGGGTGACTTTTTCGTTGTTTCCTGGGTGGTGGCACGATGTGTTAGTAGAATCAGTGGCAGCTCCGTTTCCCAGTTACCGCCCTTCGAGGCCAGCCACTCCTTCAGCGTACGGTTGCTTCTCTCCGTCAGGCCATTCGTTTGTGGATGGCACGGGGTCGTTCGGATCCTCTTGATGCCAAGCTGTTGCAAACGGCAAGTAAATTCTTCACTTTCGAAACACGGACCTTGGTCTGTCAGTATTGTCTTTGGTACGCCATGGTCTGCAACGATGTGTCTAACTACTGCATCTGTCACAGTCCTTGCGCGTTGGTCTGGGATTGCTACGGCGTCTACCCATCGTGTCGCGTGTTCCGTCATCACCAAGAGGTACTGATTACCATTGGATGTCTGAGGAAATGGACCCATAACATCTACGGACCACAAGTTACCTATCGCCGTAACTGGAATCGACTGAAGTGGTGGTCGTATGTACCGGTCGCCTTTCATTAGGTAGCACCGTGGACATCCAAGTACATATCTTGCTACTTCCTCTCTCATACCTGACCAGTACATACTTTGTCTCAAGAGGTCGGTTGTTCTGGCCACTCCGGTATGTGCTAGCTGGTGGCATTCTTCTATCATGTCGTGGCGCGACGATTGAGGTATGACAGCTAGCCAGCTTCCGTTGTCCTCTCGCCAGGTCAGAGTCCCGTGGACATTCACTCTTAGTCGATTTCTCTGTCTGAATAGTGTGGTTAGCTCCTTACTCGCTGTAGCTGGATCCACTTCTATTCCGTTAGTGATCACCTGTATTACTGTATTCAGCGTATCGTCCAACCTTTGTCTGCGTGCCAGTCTTAGTGGGTCTTGTTCTACTGCATGCACTCCGTAAGCGACCTCGGGCAACTCAGACTCGTCTTCTGGTCTCGATAATAAATCTGCCAAGACATTTTCACTTCCAGGAACGTGTGAGATGGTAAAATCGTACTCCTGAAGACGCAACATCCACCGTGACAATTTCTCTCGTGGGTCTCTCGCTGTCTTCAGAAACTGTAGCGGCTTATGATCCGTTTCGATGTGGAACCGTCGGCCGAGTAAATAAGGTCTCCATTTGTCGATTGCCCATACCATCGCTAAACATTCTTTCTCTATCGTTGAATACTTTCGCTCTGTGTGTGTCAAAACCCGGCTGGCATACCCAACGATTCCCTCACCCTGTCTTAGGACCGCACCTATGGCGTAGTCACTGGCATCTGTGCACACTGTGAACTGTCTTCCAGGTACAGGTAGCTTTAGTGTCATTTGTTGGTGATCGAGCAGCTGTTTAATCCTGTTGAATGTCTTCTGCGTTTCCTCCGACCAAACAAACTTCGGTTCACCTAGTAGCCTGTACAGAGGGGCTGCTATCTCATTGAAGTTCTTCACGAAGCGACTATAAAACGCTGCTCTACCTAAGAATTGTCTCAATTTTCTCTTTGAATTCGGGGTCGGGATCGTCTTTATCGTCAAGATTTTATCCGGTAGTGGTTTAATCTCACCATTTCCCACTTTATGTCCCAAAGGAGTTACATTCTTTTTGGCTATCTGAGACTTGGTTTTGTTGACGTGCAGTCCAAACTCTTCGATGCGTCGCAGCACGGCTTCCACATGGTTCACATGATCGTTTTCGTTTTGACTATATATGACGAGATCATCACCGTACACCTCAACGTTTTTCAAGTTCTTAAGTAATAGCGTCATCAGTCGTCTGAACGTGAACGGTGCACCTGCTAGTCCAAACGGCATGCGTTTAAATAGATATTGTGTCTGACCCACGATGAATGCCGTCTTATCTCCATCACCTGGCTTTATCGGTATCTGCCAGTATCCTGAGCGAAGATCGAGAACTGAAAACAAAAATTTGCGCCTTGTAGGCGATCTAAAGTTTCTACTACTGTTGGCATGGCACACGGTCTTAACTCTGTCATACTGTTTAACTGTCGAAAATCAACACAGAATCTATACTTCCCATTCGCCTTTTTTACTAACAGCACTGGAGAGTTGTACGGGCTATCAGCTTCTTCAATAATATCATCTTTTAACATCTCTCGCACCTGTCGCTTAACTTCGCCTTCTAAATGACATGGAACTCTTCGCGTGATAAATGACGTTACTTTCGGGCCACTTAACGGAATTTCATGATCCACCTTATCGCAATGACCGTATGGGTCGCCATCTCCAGTAAACAGATGATCGTATTTGCTGAGTAACTTTGCTATACTTCGGACTTCCGATGCCGCAATCCCTGCTACCTCACTATTCTCGTGCATGCTAAAACACCCGTTCTTCGTAACGACAACCCTTTTCTTCATGTTAATCACTGCATCCACTTCTCGCAAAAAGTCGGCCCCAAGGATTGTTCACCGCAATTCAGGTACAACCAGGAATGGGAACGTCACGCAATCCTCTCCAATTCTAACCCTGCAGTCTGAAACTCCGGCGATTCTTAACACGTGACCGCCTACTGTCTGCACTGTCAACGAACACGGTATTATACTCTGACATAGACTCCTATCTACGAGTGAGACTGCAGCCCCTGTGTCGATTAAACACACCAACTCGCGATCATTTACCCGTAACTTCGAATATATTGCCCCTTTCTCCATCGCTCCTATTCCCTGAAGTCTCGGAACACAGGAAGAAGACACCGTACATCTTTTAAAAATTCTTCTTTGTCGTCTCTCAGGGCAGCGGTCTCTCCAGTGCCCGAGTTTGCTACATGCGAAACACCGGTCTCTCCGCACGCTCAGTCTCAGCGCGGCCACTTCACGTTGCAACTCTTCGATTTGTTTCTCACACTGCTCGGATTTTGGTGGCTCTACCGCTGCAACCGTCTTACTCAACAGTTGTCTGGTCACCTTCGCAAGCTCCCCGATGTCCAGTGGCTGTACGGCGTTAACCAGGCGTAGCTGTTGTGATATATGTTCTGGGACACTCTCCATAAACTGGGATGACAACATTTGTGCCTCAGAATCTTCGTCCAGTGTTGGTAGAGCGCGACGAAGTAGGCTTGTCAAGGTCGGCGCCAATACGAGAGGGTCCCCGTCAACTCCCAGCTTCATGGTGCGAAACTGCTGCATTGCCCGCTCTCTGTCCATGGGGCTGTCAAACTCCTGCTTCAAGCGTTCCACCACTGACTTCCAAGTTGGTTGCTTCTCTGTTTGCCTCACACTATCATATGCTGCCTTCGCCCGGCCTCTCAGTAGCGTTCCAAGAACAACCGTCTTCGCTGATGGCTGTTGCACACCATTCAACTCTGCAATAGCTTAGAAGTCCCTTAAGGAGATCCATATGTCTCCTTCTTCAAAGGCTGCAGGCCATGGGATTTTCATTTCGCGACAGGCAGAGACACCAAATGTAACAACAGAAGGCAAGAGTCAGGCAACAGATCATTTATTAAGAAAATCAACGCATATTTATATATTTTCATGTACATTACTATGGATATTTAAGCAAACAAACACAGTCTTCCGATTGTTTGTTTCTCACGTAAAGTTAATCTTTCATCTATTTGTGACTGTTTCTTGAATGTCAAATCCTCTATATGTTAACTGCATCCGCCTACGCAAAGTCTGCTGTGGTCGGTTTTTAATCAATCTTTGTTCACATTTTCTCACGACAAATCTTGGGAACGTAAATATTGACGTAAATTACTGCCTGCCAATTTGGCTAGTAGACAGCTCTCACCACACATTTATCAAGTGTATGTATAATCTCCAGCGTACATGTAAAGCATATCTTGCTACTGCCTGTAAATTGTGATTGAATTATATGGTTCTATTTCTGTAACAGTTTGATGATGCCTGTAAACTGGCGTCCCTCATGTACTGTACTATGAGAATAAATTTATTTATTTATTTATAAGACAGCTACTGTGTTTACTGCATTGTTTGAGGTGATCTAAAATAAAGTCATCACACTGACAATAGGAACTTCTATACAGAACACCAATGAGTGAAGTGCCAGTTGCGAATCTTACTTCACAGCCAATTACCTCACTTGTCCCACTGTCATGCGCTTCAAATTTCACGGAACGAACATGTAGGGAGTTGTTGATGTACAGAGCAACCCCGCCACCTCTACGACCCTTAACCCTGTCGCTGCGCAAGCAACTAAATCTGCATAGCTCGGGTGTGTCATCTAAACCAGAAACCAGCCATGTTTCAGTAATGGCCACAATACTTGGGCTAAGGTCTTCCACTAACATACCTGTGGTGAGAGCTGGCTGCTAGCCAAAGTTGGTAGACAATAACTGACATCAATGTCTATGTCCCCAATATTGGTGGTGACAAAATGAGAACAAAGGCTTTGTGTAGGCGGATACAGTTAACATATGAATGATCTGGCACAGCCACAAAGAGATCCAAAATCAATTTTCTGTCAGAAACAACCAATCAAAAGACTGTATTTTCTACTAACAATAATCTACAATAATGCACATTTAAATCTATAAATTTGTGTTGATTTTCCTTAATAAACGATCTGTTGCCTGGCCCTTGTCTTCTGTTGTTACACACCTAGCTCGTGAAATTTGTTCCCGATACTACGTATATTAGTGTACACTACCTTCAGGCTTCCTATGTGGTCTGGCTTATCCACACAGGTCTTGGAAGCATATGTTTCCAAGACCTGACTATTTGAAAACCCACCAGTTTAAGGTTAGTCTCACCATTCTTACGTCTTGTTTCTAGCTGGGACAAAACTTCTTTTCGTTTAAGTCTGTCTTCAAGAGATAAATCAGGTCTGACTGAAATTCCTGACCCGGAAAGGTTGTGTACATTAGCCAGTAGATGATTCCGTTCATCAGAAGAACCTAAGACTACTTTAAGCAACCTACGCTGATTAGAACATTCATCTTCTCTTTTGCCTATTCTAATCAGCTTTTTAATCGAAAATCCAGGGAAATTCGCTGGGAGCATCTTCCTTACGATACTACTCACTAATTTAAGGTCGTGATAGTGCTTTTTTACGGGATCAGATTCTTTGGACTCTTCTAAATTTCCGACAATTTTGTTAGAATCTAAGGAGAGCTTGTCGTATTTAGCAGTGGCTACATCTTTTCTCACCACTACTGATGCAGCCTGGCTACAGGTGACAGACGTTTGCCTACCATCAATATTACTATATTTCTTCCGATTGCTTATTTTCGTTACCCACTTATCATCTGCCTGCAGTTGCTTCTCAGGGCTGCTGCAGTTTTTGATGGTACAATCAAGATCAGTGTCTGCACCACCTTCATGGTGAACTTCGCTTACAGTGTACTCTGGTGCTGAGATGCTGTTTGCAGCTTCCATTTTGTTACCTTTTCACTTACCAAGACGCTTCGAACGCCTAGTAGGTTTTACTTCCGGGGAAACTGAGACAGTAATCGCCGGTGTGGTAACATTCATGATGACACTTGCTGCGTCATCTTCAGACGGTCAGTCCGTGTCACTCTTACTAGCCACGCTATCATCAGCAAGTTCCATGGCCTTAGAGAGTAGTTCGTGAGCCTCCCTTATCAAAGTCATCTTTGGGGAGCAACAGATTCTGCACATCCAGTGGGATGTTGGAGCACTACAACGTTTGTATGCAGTTGGACGTAATCCAGTACACATCTTATGATACTACTTTTTGCAGTTATTACACTGCATTCCATCATCTACCCTAAAAGTAACACTCCGCCCTATTATATTTATATGGTACTTTTGACATAATGAAGTTCTACTGGGAACAGCCAAGACAATTTACCCAATATAGACTAAATAAGTGTATAAAATCAAAACCAAACAGACAGAAGTCAAGTTAAAGTTTTAAAAAAATGTTCTTGAGGTGAACAACACAAAAAAACAGCGATTTGTTAAATACGTGAAAATACGTGAAGAAAGCACTCCGTTTTTCAAACAGATGATTAATAATTTGACAGAAATTGGCAAAAGAGCGGTCACAGGCAGTCATCAAAATGCAGTTCACTGTGCTTCAAGAATATTTAAAGATTTGAAATCACGTGTGGATCCCAGTGCATTAAAGGCACTCAATGAGTACTTGAAGTATAATGCCAGACTCACAGAAGCGAAAACATGTTTAGATTTTATAAATGACTGTTTAAATAATAATCGATATCCCAAAATTTACTGGAAATCTCTTCGTCGTAATAAAGTTTATCCAAATTCCCGATCACTGAAACGTTATGCACTTAACCAGTTGGACTCTTTAAAAATGTACATTTCAGATATAGAAAGAAATTTATCACAGAAGAAATTTGCGGTCGATGAACTTCCTCAGGATTTGTTAATTGATTTCATTGAGTATGTCGACAGAGTTAGCCAAAACAGAGCAGAGAAAAGGAGAACGAAACTTATCAAATCATTATATGTCTTGTTTTAAAGAAAAGTCTTTCGTTTGACAGCTCATCGCAACTACACTCCGTCCGTCTGAAGTCCGACTTTAATATTCACACAGAATTCGGTGGATATGGTTTACAAAACAAAATTATTTCAGTGGTTATCCGTCTGGATTGTACAAAAATGATTACTTAAAGTTCATATCACTTATCATACTGCTACCCGTCGCGATTACACTGAATGGAAGCTCACATACTTCCACTAAATTATTTAAGGAAGTTATGTTCCTGCTGATTACAAGAAAGTTTACTGTAATTGTTTTAGCTTCAGAGACTCATAACACAATTCTGAAGCTGGTGCGACTGCCAAATTACCAATAGGGAGACCTCAAAATAATTTGATCTACACCCTAATTTCAAATGTCAGAAGGCCAACAGACCATTTGAAAAGTGATTATTCTTCCAAAGACAGTTTACCTGCACGATAAAATAATTGCATCACAAATACTTGCAGTAACAAAAGTGGCAGATTCAATCAGTCAAGACTTCACAGTCTGTAAACAAACATCAGTGTAATAAATAGGAATACTTCTGATCATATTGTTTCGGAGTTCTGCCGATAAGCCATCAACTTTACTAGTGTAAAGATTTTATTTTCAAGCAGAAACGCAACCCCTTTGAAGATGCCATATTAGTGGATATTCATTCGACGTCAGCATTGTCATTGATCTGCAAAAAATCGGTGTATCTGCGTTCGCCTCTTTGACCACTGTGCATCCTCACTCATCGACGACCAGCATAACACCGCAGAGGATTACAGCTCACAATGCAACGGCTTACAACTGTGGCTTCTTCTTGACGCTTTCCAAGACGAACGCCATCTGCTACAGAGATTCCTACGGAAGCCAGCATCAACACAATAGGAGTGCATGGTACTTTTCAGGCCATTTCTTTCTTGCTATTTTATATTCCACTTCAGTTTCAGTGACAGTAACCTATTCAGGAAGATGGAGTTAACTCGTTGGCCCCTCGGAGAGTTGGCTCACAGCTCGAGACTGAAAATCACTCACACGCTCAACAAAAACACCGATAAAAATTCGTCCGTATAATCTATCCCAGAGATCAAGCCTCCCCACCTCAGTGAATCTCGTTGAATGAGCTTAAATCTCATACATTATAATCTTATCGATAGCGATTTCAAAAGTAATCATTGTCAAAATTTAACATGATAAACACAAAGAAATAAATACAAAAGAAGCAAGTGAGCAGTACCAGTCATAATAAAAAAATACAATTTCGTCCAAACTGAAATAATTCTGACGTTTCAATGTAGTCGTCGCTTTTCATCTTCTATTCACTTTCGATCTTCAACCAATTACGTCATGAAGAGTCCTTCTCAACAGTGATTAACTACGAAATCTTTTGTTTCATCCTTTTTCTTAACTGTATCAAGTAAGAACTTCTCAAACTAAACGCACTTCGATTCGAAATGACTTCCAGGTATTAACGACGTGGGCTTTTGTGATGACTTAGTGGCCCCAAAGACTATAGGAATCTGAGAAAGGCCGTGATATTATATAGGCGTCTTTCACCCAACGATTATATTCGCCATCTTATTGCTCAAGCAAAACGTCTGTCTCTCTATACTACGTGAGAAACTCAGAATGAATATGATATCTACAAGAAGAATCAGTATCACTACAACAATGCATTCAGTTGTTCTACGGATAAAACATGACTCCGTGCATTTAGTAAATGACCAGGCGACACACTGATAGTTTCAAGCATAGTTTACTGTTCGTAAGGTTTGTAGCTCAGGTGGGCGATTTTGATGTAGTTGTGAAGTCAAACTGAAGAATGTACTGAATATGTTGCCTAGTAGGGCAATGAAAGCTTTGCAAATAAACTATCTAGCTCAGAGAACACAACTACATCAAAATAGTTTACTGTGAATGGTGGTACCGTCGATGACTAATGGGCGAGTGTCACTTCCAGAAAAGGCGACTCCAAAACTTTATCAAGAGGGGATTTCAGCCTTGCTTCATTTGATCCAGCCGCGTCACCTTTGTTGTTTGTAAGTGTGCGTAAGACCACTGCTTATATTGTTACTCCTTCATTAAGTAGACGAATGCACACCTTTGAGACAATATGCTCAGTCCAGCACGAACTGTTTTTCGTATTCTATACAATTTTAGTTGATCGCTTGCTTAAGGAAATTCGGAAGCCCAAGAAAGCCTGTACGAACACCAGCTCTCCCTCCCACCTAAATTTCACTCCATAAGCGATTTCTATACCTCAATGGCCGCACAGTCTAACTATCAATTCAAGAGGTGGATGTTTTCCAGGAGTAGCACGAGGTGCAAAATATTATGTGATACGTTCTGGTGTGCTTGTGTTTCTCAAATGGACAGTGCCATTTGTGTTAGTCGACTGGCTAGTTTGTGTTTCTGTTCCCCCTAGATACATACACACTTTAATCTTAAGTTCACAATGACTGACAACGGAGATTACATGAACACTTCCATGATTTCGTCCTCACTGTCATTATTACCATCAACATCATCATCATTATCATCATACTCATCGCGATCAGCATGTTAATTATCGCCGTGATCATCATAGTCCCGTTAGTCACTGTTACTTTACGAAATCACAGACTACAAATTTGAGTCAATTAACCACGTTGGTGTCGACTGTGCATACTAATTTAAGTAAGTAAGAGAATAGGCAGAAATAACAACACTAACGATTTTATTTTTCTATGAATATGAAAGACGGAATAATGATCGTAGTGTAAATATAAGTATATTGTCAGTCACGCGAAGAAATTAGTTTAATATTCTCATAAATTTCCAGGGAGATTGAATCGTGACATTGCTATTTGAATGATCAAATTGTTTTCAGAATAATGCTACAATATTTTAATTTATACATTCCTAAATTCTTTCGTTCTCAGCCTTTACAGACTCGAATTGCCTTATTTGACTGGGTAATAACGATGCGTATAGAAACCACCGACGTTTCCTGTGGGCCTCTGATTTGAAACATATCCTTCAGAAATATCGATCGATATACAAGTAGTTTCTTCCACTTTAATTTCCATTACTAAATAACTAAATGTTCGGTATTCTCACCATAATCCTGGCATGATTTTATTTCCACCTCTTGTTTCGTAAATTAACACCCATATTGAATGTGTTTTCTGACTATTCAGGCTTCATAAATAAAGATTTCAGCAAGTATAAAATCTTTCATGGTGGAATATAGGGCAAGGCTACAACATCAGAAATTTTTTTTGCCATATCTGTCACACCATACAGGAGGATAATCGTGAACTCTGTAATTATGAGTGGTTCATCGCTTTCCTATTACTACAGTGATCCTTAACTTTCCGATTTCATTCCACTTTTCAACTTTTCGAAGTTTATGTTTATTATGTTAAAACATATATACCTATGTGTTACAACACTTTTTGCTTCCCGTATTTGTTGGATGTATTTCAGTATTTCAGAATAAATATTCACTCAGTGAGTTTCAGAGGTATAGATGAATGAATGGAGGATTTCTTTTGTGTCTGCTGAGTGATTCGAACTAAACTTGAGAAACACCGATGCAGCTTAATCTTTCTATCCAGGTTCATATATAAGTTCTCAAGCTTTAATGAAGTAAACTATCACGAATGTTCGTCAGACGACTCTCCCACGTGCATAGGAAAAATCTAAAACAAGTAGAAACATTTTATTTAAGAGAAAAAAGTTAAAATTATTTTACGAAATTGTTAATGTTGATTACAGCTTAAAAATTGAAACTGCAGAGCATAACTTCGTAATCGAAGACTCTGAAACAGAAAAAAAGTAAAACGAATTTTGAAAATGAATAAATATATTATGCTTTCCAGGAGGCTCTTCTTCAAGAACTGAAAACATTTATTTCCTAGTCTATTTATTTCTAGCCTATTTTATTGCCAGTGTTCCATAATGATAGATCCTCTGGGGTGACAGACTGTTTGAACTTTTCTTTTTGAAATTTAACCATATGCTGGTATATTTAATCCTACTGTGTGCAACAGTAATCATTAATTTCACCATTTGTTTTCCGTGTTGTTTCCCTAACTTCCACGCAGGAGGGCAGTTAACTGGTGTTTTATATTTCACACTAGTTGGTAGAAACTGCTGGTGGAGATAATCATGAAGATAGAATGGTTGTTCTTTTGTAGAAACTTGCCTTTTGGAAAAATCTTCACATTTTCGACAGCACAGAAGCTTGTTAACGGTCGTAATATGTTCCAATAAGAAAAAACATTTGTAGCACGGTTGTATGATTTGCAATTCACCTGGTCACATCATATGGTGTTCTGATAAATCTCTCAACTGGCGTCTCTTCTACTTTAATCTCCAGTGTATCACCTTCCATCTTTTCTTGCACTCATTTACACTTCTTCATTCAGTGCGTTGTGGACCATACTCAGATTCTTCATCTCCGTATATATCACCCCCTATTTTATCATCTCCCTCTCTTATGTCAGCTCTCGGTTGTACTTTGAGAGCCATTCCTCCTATCGTCATGCAACTGTTCCGAATGTATTTGAAAATTATTGAGCGTCACTGAGAACATGACTGCATGACACTGTGTGGTTTCATTAGTCACCGCATGAATCAGTCAAGTTGAACGATGAATGTCAGTAGCTTTCGTGATTGCTCGTTTTCCAAATTAGGGATAAATCGATTAAGCATATAACTGTTACATTTGTATACGATTTCAAAATCAATTTCTTAAAATCTATGGGCTTACTTCATTCTTGAATTGACAAAATAGAATCAATGATGGGGTTTTTAATACAAGTTATATTTGTGTATTTTGTTTTTCGCATAAGTGGTTAAAGTGAAATGAACAATTAATTGTGGAACGCAGATATATTCACAGTAGTAAACTACCACAGAGTATTACTAACTGAGTTTGGAAATTTAAATTGCTACACAACAAATGATAAAATAAGGGAATAGACACAATTAGACCGTATGATATTATTAACTGCACATTGATGTCAAGATTCTAATGGAAGGTATGCAGGCATTTCATTCATATGAATAAGGGGTTATTTAAGTTGACATGTTATTTAAAACATTCGTACTCGTTATTTCAACAGCCCTGACGAATTTAACTAACAAAATCTCTTACGAAGCAACTTATAAAGCACCAGATATTTTTATTCACTGAACGACGATTTACCAGTCAAGACGCAAATAAAAAAATGTACTTGGTTCACAACACACTTTAGGTTTTACCACACAGTAAAACAGACGCATCCCACCAGTTCAGTTATACGTTCTGAAGTTACTTAAAGCCTTTTCTCGCGATAGTACATCATAACATAGTGATCCCATATTCCGAACACAAATCATAAACTGAAATATATGCGCAGATCTTCGGCACATTCTTAGGTGAAGAGACGTTGTCGCAATCATACCCATTGAGAATTAGTGCTTGGCGTATAATGGCTTGTTTATCAACGTAACTTTGAAGGTATGAAATAAATCTTGTGAGCAAATCTGGAAACAGTGCAGGAAATGCATAAACAAAAGGCAGAATACGAATATTTGGAAATAAATGATTTGCACGCAAACACATTTGGATGTAAACATATTCGAAATTGTACGGCAAGAAAGTGCTTTTTATATGAACATCTGCATGTATCATTATGTTTGCTGCAGATCACAGGAGACGAGTATATCATACTGATGATACTAGACATGGACTAGAAATAAGTGTTCAGATATTTGAAACATTTCGGCGATATGCTGGAGGTTTGCATTCACACATGAACTGTACTATACAAATAAAAGATACTGGTGACCCAATTGCGTGAGAAATGAACTAAAAACTGAAACAGAAAATGAATACTCAAGTGCTAGGAAATAACCTACAAATTCTCACAAAGAAATGAATGGAGTGTCAGAAAATACTGTGAGAATATTAAGAAATATGTAACATATCATTAATTTATTTATGATCATTTAGTCATGCCATGAATAAAAATTATAACTTGTTTCAACAGAAATTGAAAAAATTCATTTCAGCAATAATGAAGATATCATACCTCTCCCTGAATTGTTTGATAATAATCACAATATTAAAGTGTGCTACAAATGTGATGGCGAAGCATAACATTAAAAAATTTCAACAAACTAGAAGAAAGATCGTTGCATGCTTATTAGCGAACAGTATGAGCGACAAACCAATCAGGAAGCGAAAAATAGGAAACATAAGAGAAATGCGAAATCTGTGTTCAGAAAGATTTCTTCCAAACGCTTCCACTACGACGCAATTAGCATCAACTTCTCCTCTTCTAGTTTCACTTCCCACTTCCTACTCACCAATATCTGTACACAAATCTCTATGAAGTCCACTTTGTTTCCTAACAACTAGCGCTTGTTCGTCTGTTCACTTGTCTCTGATCATTTATTTTCAAACGAATGTTAATCCCTCGACCAATTAGTTGTCAAACCTCATGGTCACATATCACCATCTCTGATATACGTAGAAGATATTGTTCATGCAATTCGATTTGCTTTTTCACCAGGCGACAATAAGTTTTCACCTCTGTCCACAATCTACCGTGCATAGGGAAAGACCTCAAGATAACTGTATCGATGCGAAGGGAGTATACATCCGCGTATATGTTTGATGCCCAACTTGTTCCCTTCCACATAAGTAGGTCATTTCCCGAATAATGATTCGTCATCGGTGTGATGCCCAACCACTTCAGTTTCCTTAGATAGGAGTTCATATAATTCAGTTGATGAGTATTAAGCTGTAACAACAGAAGACAAGGGCCAGGCAATAGAACGTTTATTAAATAAAATCAACACATATTTATAGATTTTGATGAACATTACTGTAGGTTAATGTTATTAGAAAATACAGTCTGTTGATTGGTTGTTTCTCACACAAAGTTAACCTTGTATCTCTTGTGGCTGTGTCAGTTCATCTCTATGTTAACTGTATCCGCCTGTCCATCTTGACCTTGACCTCAATTACTGTCAACCAATTTGCCCCTGTCACTTGGAGGCCTATGGTGGCTTCCAATCTTCGCCAATGGAGTTATTTGGTAAGTTTTATTTATTTTTTATTTTATTTTTATTATTAGCTTTCATGTTTAGGCCAGGTTTTAGCGTGATGTTTACTATGCTAGGGCTTTAGGGACCATACGGTCTAAGTTTGTTTAGGGATGCTTTGGCATAGGAAAGCTATATATCAATCGGTAGCTCTCGACTAGATCTATCTTTAGACAGTGGTTTCGACCCTTGTAGCTCCTCCTCAGCCCTCCCCAGGATCTTTGATATCTGGGCTTGCGCCCTCTGGGGTTATGCTGCCAAAATTTTTTTTCTAGGGAGGCTAGGACTTAGGTGAAGTTATATATCAATGGATAGCTCTCATAGCGACCTATCTTTTGACATTGGTTTCGAACTTTGTAACTTCTCCTCTGCCGAATAGGGACTTGTCTTGTCTGGGCTAGTGCCCTTAGGGGACATGCTGCCGAAATTTTATGAGGGAGGCTAGGACCTAGGGAAGCTATATATCAATGGATAGCTCTCGACGAGATCTACCTATTGGTACCGGTTTCGCACCTTATAGCTTCTCCTCAGCCGAATAGGGAATTTTTCAAAGGCTATAGGGGAAACCTGTTTCTAGGCTCAGAGTTCATGCCGCTGGCTGTTCTCTTGACACTTTTAGCTCCGTGACCTCAGGTTGTTTGCCGTTGTGTATGTAGCTAGGGGGCATTACCAACCATAGGGCAGTAGGGGGGCAGAGACTGCTAGGAAGGAAAATTCGATTATTTTTCTTAGGAATTTCTCTCAACAAGACGAATCGATTGGTACCTGTCTCGTCCCTGTAGGCTTTACCGTTGCGAAATTATGGAATTTTTGATGTTCTGCTGGTCTTCTCCATTTTATTTTGCTTGATCCCGAGGCTGACCGGCAGCTTAACCGGACTTCTACTGGTATGACTGTGGCGACGGTATCAGTAGAAGATAACTTGGGTCGTCACACCGCTTCTTGAGTAGCTCCGTTGACAGTAGCAGCGGACGCCAACGAAATTTTTCAAACCTCACAACCTACTGATACATTGGCGACGGTATCAGTGGGGGCTGGACTTAGTCGCCACCATTCATCAATCCAAACCCATGAACCTAACAAATCCAAGAAATATCATGCCGGATCGGCCGTGGCCCGGATTAACAACGACCGCGCTTTCTGCTGCCGTGTCACAGGGCAGAAGTGGTAAATACACTACTGAGACACACCAGGCCGCGTGTGACCGGCCTCAAGCAGATGTCCCCTGGGCTCTGCGGTCACGCAACACTAACCTTTCTTCCATTTCAGGTACCCGAAGACGAAACTCAGGAGTGAGGCCAGCAACCCCACCCTGTAAACAAACCTGCTACAGAAACTTCACCATGAGCAATCTCCTTGCGACAAAAGAAAAAGTTTGTGTGGGGACATGGAATGTCCGCGCTATGTACGAGACTGGCAAAGCTGCCCAGATCGCCAGCGAGATGAAAAGATACAGAATCCAAGTGCTGGGAATATGTGAAAGCAGATGGAATGGAAGTGGACTCACCAAATTATCAACGGGAGAGTCAGTGATCTACTCCGGTCACCCAGAAGATAACCACACGCACACCGAGGGCGTGGCTATCATGATGTCACCAACGGCAACGAAAGCCCTGATGCAATGGGAAGCGATCTCGTCCAGGATAATGACCGCCAGATTCAACTCCAAAGGAAGAAAAGTGTCAATAATCCAATGTTATGCACCCACCAACAACGCAGACCTCGAAACGAAAGAAGAATTTTACAGACAACTACAGGCAGCAATAGACAATACTCCAGCTGGCGACATTAAAATACTAATGGGAGATATGAACGCCAAACTGGGACCAGACAATACAGGAAGAGAACTCATCATGGGTAGAGAAGCTCTTGGAGAAATGAATGAAAACGGAGAACTCTTCGCCGACTTCTGCGCCTTCAACGAACTAGTGATTGGTGGCAGTGTTTACAAGCACAGAGATATCCACAAGGCTACATGGGTGTCACCAGACGGGCGAACCAAAAACCAAATTGACTTCATCACAATATCGAGGAAGTGGAGACGCAGCCTACTGGACACAGGAGCAAGAAGAGGAGCAGACGTTGGCTCAGACCACTACCTCGTGCAAGGGACAATCCAAATCAAATTAAAAGCTTTCAGGGAAACAGGAGCTGCAGATAGACCACAAGCCAAGTTCAACACTCAAAAGCTGAAGGACCAGGCTACAAAGGACATCTTCATTGCAAACATAAGGGAAAAAGCCGAGACACAAATCAACACCAACGAAAAGGTCAGCGTCGAAAAGCACTGGAACAAATTGAAAACGGTGTGGAGTCAAACCTGCATGGAAGTCCTAGGCAGAAAAAAAAGACAGGACAAACAGTGGCTCTCTACGGACACTTGGAAACTAATAGAAGAGAGAAGGGTGGCGAAACAAAAGATTATCCAGTGCACCGACGAGCAACAGAAACAGGAGTTGAATGCAAGCTACAATGCACTGAACAAAAGAGTGAAGAAAAGTGCCAGGGAAGACAAAAGAAAATATTGTGAAACCATGGCAAACGAAGCAGAACAAGCTGCAGGCAAAGGAGACCTCGCAACACTATACCAAACAACTAGGCACCTTTCGGGCAAAAGTTCGACACAGATTAAGCCAATAAAGGACGACAATGAAAAGTCAATCACCAAAGAGGTGGAACAGAGGAAGCACTGGGCTGAACACTTCAAAAGACTTCTAAATCGTCCGCCACCTACAACGCGTCCAACAATACCAACAACGGAAGCAGAACTACCAATGAACATCGACCCTTCGACGAAATCCGAAGTCCTGAATGCCATCAAGATGCTAAAAGCTGGGAAAGCGCCAGGACCAGATGGAATCCCAGCAGAAGCTTTGAAAATAGACCCAGAGACAACAGCGGACTTGATGACGCCACTACTAGAGAAGGTGTGGAAAGGAGGCAAAGTACCCGAGGATTGGAAGAACGGATACTTATTCAAACTGCCAAAGAAAGGAGATTTGAGTCAATGTAAAAACTGGCGTGGAATTATGCTTCTGTCCATTCCAAGAAAGATACTATGTCGCATCATCCTGGAGAGAATTAAACAAGCCCTAGATGAAAAACTTCG
Source organism: Trichobilharzia szidati (assembly GCA_944472155.2). Lineage (NCBI taxonomy): Eukaryota > Metazoa > Platyhelminthes > Trematoda > Strigeidida > Schistosomatidae > Trichobilharzia > Trichobilharzia szidati. The sequence goes on from OX235279.1 coordinate 33,928, forward strand.
TCCGGAACAGGCCGGATTCAGGAGGAACAAGTCATGCATTGACCAAATCGCCCCCCTACGGATTATCATTGAACAAAGTTTGGAATGGCAGTCACCTCTCTATCTCAACTTCATCGATTTTGAGAAAGCCTTCGACAGCGTCGATCGAGAGGTGATTTGGAAACTACTTCGCTACTACGGGGTGCCACCGACAATTATACATCTCATCCAACAGCTGTATGACAACGCTGCATGCCAAGTAATCCACAACGGGAGGCTCACGGAATCCTTCGAAGTGAGGACGGGAGTGAGACAAGGCTGTCTACTGCCACCAATGATCTTCCTGATTGCAGTTGATTGGATAATGCGGCAGACAACGGCAACCAACGAGAGAACAGGTATAAAATGGACCGACACAAAAGCCTTGGAGGATTTGGATTTCGCCGATGATATATGTCTGATTTCCCACAAACTGGAAGATATGCAAGTGAAAAGCAACAAATTGGCAGAAGAAGCAGCAAAGATAGGACTTCAAGTGAACATAGACAAAACAGAGGTAATGAAGATTCCTGGCCAACATCAACAGCAACAACCGACAACAATCAGCATAAATGGGAGGAACCTGAAGGAAACAACTTCTTTCACCTACCTGAGAAGCATCGTCTCAACTACAGGAGGAACTGACGAGGATATCAAAGCCAGAATCGGAAAAGCAAGACAAGTTTTCATTTCTCTCAAGTCTATGTGGAGGTCAACAGCATTCAGCGTCAAAAATAAGATCCGTATTTTCAACTCCAATGTGAAGTCAGTACTACTATACGGATCAGAGACTTGGCGTGTCACAAAGAGCAGCTCAAACAAGCTACAGACCTTCATTAACAAATGCCTTCGCTCAATACTCAAGATCAAATGGCCGGCCAGAAGAGATCAGCAACAAAGATCTCTGGGAGCGAACCAACCAGGAACCGATCGTGAAACAAATAGGCAGGAAGAAATGGAGATGGATTGGACACACTCTGAGGAAACCATCAAGTGACATCACTAGACAAGCCCTCGAGTGGAACTCGAAAGGGAAGCGACGAGTTGGTCGTCAAAGGGTGACCTGGAGGAGATCATGTGAAGAGGAATTGAAAGCGTGTGGGCAGACTTGGAGCCAGGTGAAAACTACAGCAGAGAACCGAACGCAATGGAGACGCATGGCTGAAGCCCTATGTTCCTCTAGGAATTAAAGGAAATAATAATAATAATTTGCCCAGCAACCATCTCTCACCACAACATGACTAATATTTGATACATAAACATTGACCTCAATTACTGTCAACCAATTTGGCTAGCAACCATCTTTCACCACAACATGACTAATATTTGATACATAAACATTGACTTCAATTACTGTCAACCAATTGGCTAGGAGACAGCTCTCACCACAAAACAATATCTTACCATTTGTTTGATCGTTCTGAAAACAATGTCGTAGTAAATTACATTAAGTATGCAGTGGGAATCCACGGCTCAATCGAAATTATTTTTCAAAAATTTGGAAAACTCCTCACATTCATAATGATGAACCGAAGAAAAGGATTATTAGTGAAGGCGAGATATCCACGATCCCACACAAGCCTTTCTAATACAGTGGACCACCCGAAAATAAAGAAACATGTTAATCAATTCAAAGCGCCTCTCATGCATTCATGGTGAGTGCGCGAGAATTCAGAATCTGTCACGAGAAACAAAACTTATGTCATTTCCATGTTATCAAGAGCATGTGGCACATCAAACGAATCCCTTTACGTAAGCGAAGTTCAAATCCTGTCAGTTATTTATAGTTTGTATATATGCACTGTGGATTGACAACAGGCGTCAAACGATAAAAAGACTTAGTGAGAAGGCGAATCAAATCGCATGAGTAATAGCCCTGTTCAAACAAAAAATGAAGAGACGTCCTGAGAACTCAAGAGGATTGACAACTAGTGAGATGAGTGACGAAAGCTCGGTTCACAAAATTTGACAGAAGAAAAGTGAGAGAAATATTGGAAATGACTTGCAAGCACATAAAAAACAGCCTGAGGCTCCTCTTATGCAGTTGTTCAGAGAGACAAATCAGAAAGCGAAAAATAAGAAAAATAAAAGAAATGCGAAATCTGTGTTCAGAAACATTTCATCCAACTGCTTCCACTACCACGCACTTAGCATCAACTTCTCCTCATCTACTTTCACTTCCTACTTCAGATTCACCAATATCTGTACACAAATCTCTATGAAGTCCACTTTGTTTCCTAACAACTAGCGCTTGTTCGTCTGTTCACTTGTCTCTGATCATTTATTTTCAAACGAATGTTAATCCCTCGACCAATTAGTTGTCAAACCTCATGATCACATATCACCATCTCTGATATACGTAGAAGATATTGTTCATGCAATTCGATTTGCGTTCCCATCAGGCGACAATAAGTTTTCACATCTGTCCACAATCTACCGTGCATAGAGAAAGACCTCAAGATAACTGTATCGATGCGAAGGGAGTATACATCCGCGTATATGTTTGATGCCCAACTTGTTCCCTTCCACATAAGTAGGTCATTTCCCGAATAATGATTCGTCATCGGTGTGATGCCCAACCACTTCAGTTTCCTTAGATAGGAGTTCATATAATTGAGTTAATGAGTAATCAACAATATCTTACCGTTTCCTGGATTGTTTGAAAACATTTGATAGGAGACAAATGAAGTAAATATTGAAAATGACTTGCAAGCACATAAAAGGCAGCCTGAGGCTCCTCTTATGCAGTTGTTCAGAGAGACAAATCAGAAAGCGAAAAATAAGAAAAATAAAAGAAATGCGAAATCTGTGTTCAGAAACATTTCATCCAACTGCTTCCACTACCACGCACTTAGCATCAACTTCTCCTCATCTACTTTCACTTCCTACTTCAGATTCACCAATATCTGTACACAAATCTCTATGAAGTCCACTTTGTTTCCTAACAACTAGCGCTTGTTCGTCTGTTCACTTGTCTCTGATCATTTATTTTCAAACGAATGTTAATCCCTCGACCAATTAGTTGTCAAACCTCATGGTCACATATCACCATCTCTGATATACGTAGAAGATATTGTTCATGCAATTCGATTTGCTTTTTCACCAGGCGACAATAAGTTTTCACCTCTGTCCACAATCTACCGTGCATAGGGAAAGACCTCAAGATAACTGTATCGATGCGAAGGGAGTATACATCCGCGTATATGTTTGATGCCCAACTTGTTCCCTTCCACATAAGTAGGTCATTTCCCGAATAATGATTCGTCATCGGTGTGATGCCCAACCACTTCAGTTTCCTTAGATAGGAGTTCATATAATTCAGTTAATGAGTAATCGTATGAGTAATCGTATTGGACAGCGCGCTGTTTGAAAAAGGGAGTGCCTTCTTCATGTTTTTTCACGTATTTAACAAATCGCTGTTTTTTTTGTGTTGTTCACCTCAAGAACATTTTTTTTAAACTTTAACTTGACTTCTGTCTGTTTGGTTTTGATTTTATACACTTATTTAGTCTATATTGGGTAAATTATCTTGGCTGTTCCCAGTAGAACTTCATTATGTCAAAAGTACCATATAAATATAATAGGGCGGAGTGTTACTTTTAGGGTAGATGATGGAATGCAGTGTAATAACTGCAAAAAGTAGTATCATAAGATGTGTACTGGATTACGTCCAACTGCATACAAACGTTGTAGTGCTCCAACATCCCACTGGATGTGCAGAATCTGTTGCTCCCCAAAGATGACTTTGATAAGGGAGGCTCACGAACTACTCTCTAAAGCCATGGAACTTGCTGATGATAGCGTGGCTAGTAAGAGTGACACGGACTGACCGTCTGAAGATGACGCAGCAAGTGTCATCATGAATGTTACCACACCGGCGATTACTGTCTCAGTTTCCCCGGAAGTAAAACCTACTAGGCGTTCGAAGCGTCTTGGTAAGTGAAAAGGTAACAAAATGGAAGCTGCAAACAGCATCTCAGCACCAGAGTACACTGTAAGCGAAGTTCACCATGAAGGTGGTGCAGACACTGATCTTGATTGTACCATCAAAAACTGCAGCAGCCCTGAGAAGCAACTGCAGGCAGATGATAAGTGGGTAACGAAAATAAGCAATCGGAAGAAATATAGTAATATTGATGGTAGGCAAACGTCTGTCACCTGTAGCCAGGCTGCATCAGTAGTGGTGAGAAAAGATGTAGCCACTGCTAAATACGACAAGCTCTCCTTAGATTCTAACAAAATTGTTGGAAATTTAGAAGAGTCCAAAGAATCTGATCCCGTAAAAAAGCACTATCACGACCTTAAATTAGTGAGTAGTATCGTAAGGAAGATGCTCCCAGCGAATTTCCCTGGATTTTCGATTAAAAAGCTGATTAGAATAGGCAAAAGAGAAGATGAATGTTCTAATCAGCGTAGGTTGCTTAAAGTAGTCTTAGGTTCTTCTGATGAACGGAATCATCTACTGGCTAATGTACACAACCTTTCCGGGTCAGGAATTTCAGTCAGACCTGATTTATCTCTTGAAGACAGACTTAAACGAAAAGAAGTTTTGTCCCAGCTAGAAACAAGACGTAAGAATGGTGAGACTAACCTTAAACTGGTGGGTTTTCAAATAGTCAGGTCTTGGAAACATATGCTTCCAAGACCTGTGTGGATAAGCCAGACCACATAGGAAGCCTGAAGGTAGTGTACACTAATATACGTAGTATCGGGAACAAATTTCACGAGCTAGGTGTATTAGTGGAAGACCTTAGCCCAAGTATTGTGGCCATTACTGAAACATGGCTGGTTTCTGGTTTAGATGACACACCTGAGCTATGCGGATTTAGTTGCTTGCGCAGCGACAGGGTTAAGGGTCGTAGAGGTGGCGGGGTTGCTCTGTACATCAACAACTCCCTACATGTTCGTTCCGTGAAATTTGAAGCGCATGACAGTGGGACAAGTGAGGTAATTGGCTGTGAAGTAAGATTCGCAACTGGCACTTCACTCATTGGAGTTCTGTCTAGAAGTTCCTATTGTCAGTGTGATGACTTTATTTTAGATCACCTCAAACAATGCAGTAAACACAGTAGCTGCCTTATTCTACGTGACTTTAATGCACCTCATATAGACTGGATAGCTGGCACATCTCCAGGATCCACTAATAAGTTTGACAACCGGTTACTCTTGACTACCATGGAAAATGCCCTGACACAACATGTCTTAGGTAGTACAAGATTCGGTTCTACCCAAGGTTCATCCTTGCTGGACTTGGTGCTTACTCATGACAAAGACGACGTGGATGGTCTAGTTATTCATCCACCTCTAGCAAACAGTGATCATGGGGTGTTAGATTTTAACTTAAGGGTTGGCAATTTAGTCATTTTCCAACCCAAATGCCGACCTAGTGTTTGGCATGCTGACATAGTCGCTATAAAGGAGAGTGCTTCAACTGCCGACCGGTCAGTCAATATGGTCTCATCCATTGAAGATGAATGGGATAGATTTAAGAATACATTTGAGAGGGTTACCACTGATTTCATTCCCTGGAGGGTTCCTAAAAGGCCAACAAATTGGCCACCATAGATAAATAGACAAGCTATAACACTCCTAAGACGGAGAAAAAGGTTCTGGAATCTCTTCATTTCTACTGGGCTTCAGCATTTCCGGCTGTGAAACCAGAAACCAGTGTAAAACTTTGATTCACCAGTTAAGGGGAGCTTACGAAACCCAGTTAGTTGAAAGTTCACCAGGCTGCCCAAAAGTACTCTTCTCATATATCAAGAGAAGAACACGTAAGAGTGATGCTATCCCACCTCTTATGCTTGAAGATGACCAGACAAACATGGCTGAGGATAACTTGGCTAAGACTGAGACATTGTCCAAGCACTTTAGTCAAGTATTCTCTGATAATATTGATACCAGCTTTGTAACTTTTCCAGAAGGTAACTTGAAAATGGCACCCTTATACATTGGAAAGGATACTGTCCTAAAGTGGCTTCTAAGGCTCAATCCTGGTAAGTCCAGTGGCCCTGATGAACTCCACCCACGTATATTAACAGCATTGGCTGAAAACATAGCCGAGCCATTGTCGGTAATCTTCAATATGTCTCTGGACCAGTCTAAATGTCCAAGAGACTGGAAAGATGCCATCATTAGTCCGGTCTTCAAAACCGGATCTAGAAACTTAGTTCAGAACTATCGTCCTGTTAGTTTGACCAGTATTGTTGTTAAACTACTAGAAAGAATAATTCGTGATGCTATCATTCAGTTCATTGAAGGGAACAAAGTTTTCGCTGTGGAACAGCATGGTTTTAGAGCAGGTCATTCTTGCTTGACCAACCTTCTTTTGGCCAGAGAAAGTTGGGCAAGCTCAGCTGATGCTAATATACCGGTGGATGCCATATTCATCGACCTTAGCAAGGCGTTTGACAGGATTTCTCATTCAGGTCTTCTAGTAAAGTTAGGTAGTATGGGAATCAATAAAGTGGTTGCCGACTGGATTCAAGACTTTCTAAAGGACAGAAGACAAAGAGTACGAGTTAACGGGGTTTTATCAACATGGGAATCGGTTAAGAGTGGCGTTCCTCGGGGCACAATTCTAGGCCCACTTCTTGTCCTGATTTATGTTAATGAGATTCCATCGGTAGTTAGGTAATCCTACTTACTGTTTGCTGACGACATCAAGATATGGAGGGCTTTACACGATGACAGTGATCAACTTGCTTTGCTGGAAGATTTAAACCTGTTAAGTGATTGGTGTAAGCACTGGGCCTTGGAGATTAACTTAAGCAAGAGTGTAGTTATGCATGTATCTCATAGTCACGTGCACAATTACTCAATGAATGGCATTACTCTTCCAGTGGTCACTGAGTACAAGGACTTGGGAGTGGTTGTGCAGCATGACTTGAAAACAGCAACAAACTGTAGAGCTGCAGCCACTGAGGGTTTTCGAATATTATGGGCCATACGCAAGGCTTTTGCGAATTTCGACGCTGAAATATTTCGTATATTATATCCGACTTATATCAGACCTCATTTGGAATATGGGATCGAGGCAGCGAGCCCGTGTTTCAAATACGAAATAGACTTATTAGAAAGGGTGCAAAGAGTAGGAACTAAGTTAATAAAGGGTTTCTCAGCCCTCTCATATGAGGAGAGGGTAAGTCGATTGGGTTTATTTCCACTGTCATACAGACGACTTAAGGGTGACCTAATACTAGCATACCGTATCCTAAGAAATGATTTTGGAGCTAATTTATCTAATTTATTTCTTCCTTCTAGCACCAATCAATTGCGAGGACATCACCTCAAGGTTCAAAAACCACGGTCGAATCGTCTGCGTTTGGAGATCCGTTTTTCGCATCGGATTGTGAACCATTGGAACTTCCTACCGGAACACGTCGTATCAGCACCATCCGTTGATTCATTCAAGGCGAGATTGGACCTCCTGTGTGCAATAACTCGAAAGGATTAACACAGGCACATAGCCAACTATCCTAAATAAATTGTAAACTGTAATCTGCAAACTGAAACAATATCTTACCATTTCCTTGGTTGTTTGAAAACAGTTGATAGGAGACAAGTGAAGAAAATATTGAAATTGGCTTGCAAGCACATAAAAGGCAGCCTGAGGCTCCTCTTATGCAGTTGTTCAGAGAGACAAATCAGAAAGCGAAAAATAAGAAAAATAAAAGAAATGCGAAATCTGTGTTCAGAAACATTTCATCCAACCGCTTCCACTACCGCGCACTTAGCATCAACTTCTCCTCATCTACTTTCACTTCCTACTTCAGATTCACCAATATCTGTACACAAATCTCTATGAAGTCCACTTTGTTTCCTAACAACTAGCGCTTGTTCGTCTGTTCACTTGTCTCTGATCATTTATTTTCAAACGAATGTTAATCCCTCGACCAATTAGTTGTCAAACCTCATGGTCACATATCACCATCTCTGATATACGTAGAAGATATTGTTCATGCAATTCGATTTGCTTTTTCACCAGGCGACAATAAGTTTTCACCTCTGTCCACAATCTACCGTGCATAGAGAAAGACCTCAAGATAACTGTATCGATGCGAAGGGAGTATACATCCGCGTATATGTTTGATGCCCAACTTGTTCCCTTCCACATAAGTAGGTCTTTTCCCGAATAATGATTCGTCATCGGTGTGATGCTCAACCACTTCAGTTTCCTTAGAAAGGAGTTCTTATAATTCAGTTAATGAGTAATCAACAATATCTTACCGTTTCCTGGATTGTTTGAAAACATTTGATAGGAGACAAATGAAGTAAATATTGAAAATGACTTGCAAGCACATAAAAGGCAGCCTGAGGCTCCTCTTATGCAGTTGTTCAGAGAGACAAATCAGAAAGCGAAAAATAAGAAAAATAAAAGAAATGCGAAATCTGTGTTCAGAAACATTTCATCCAACTGCTTCCACTACCACGCACTTAGCATCAACTTCTCCTCATCTACTTTCACTTCCTACTTCAGATTCACCAATATCTGTACACAAATCTCTATGAAGTCCACTTTGTTTCCTAACAACTAGCGCTTGTTCGTTTGTTCCCTTGTCTATGATCATATAAAAAGAGAAGGCATTCAGCGAAGAGACTCTTTTCGGCGAATTCATTCACATTGCTGTACAATTGCATGTATATATAATTATTTGTGTATGTGTGTTCATGAGGTTTTTAAGTTTAGATAATTGATTAGTTAATAAAAGAATGATGTGATATAGAGACAAAGTTAATCAGGCAGCAACTAAAGTAAGATTGAGTTAGTAAGCTATATGACTTAATATAATTGACTAAAATGTTACAACTTAAGTCAGGATAGCAACAGGTTAGGGCTACAGTACACATTCCAAAGTTGCTGCAGCAACAAATGAAATCACCAGACACAATTGAACCCGGAAATAGATGTCCAACATCATCTATAGCATATTATAGAGACGGGTCATAAGGTTGATTTCAACAGTGCCACATACTTAAATTCATTGAAGCCTTAGCCATAAAAAGACTTAAACCTGCCTTATGTGTCCAAAAGTTATTTGTGACCTTGACCTGTATACAATCAGACCTGTATTGTAATTATTCATGCCTTCTTGCATTATATAAAAACTGTGTATGACAAGTAAGTGTGTGATCAGAATGTCCGAAATGTGTTGCGCCAATACATTACACGTTTCAGATAAACTACGTCTTCTTATTGTGTTGTCGAAATTCATAAAAGGAACTAATTGATTTAAATTACAAGTAGAGATTAAGTAGAAGTGAAATTGAGTAAATAAGTTGGATGACGTAACATAAATGACTAGAAACTGAGCTTTGTTCAAGTCAGTAACAGTGGTAGTGAGGTGTAGAAATTGAATCGGGTTGAAAATGTAAAATATTACAATTGAGAAGGCAAAATAATACTAATGAAGAGACAGAAGAAAAGATTAGGTAGAATTTACTTGTCGGCTAATAGATTACGTCCATTGTAAGTGTAGTGATTGAAAGAACTTCTTCTGCATGCAGAGTTCAGGACTTAGCACGTGAATCGCCATTGCTTCTGCAGTTTGAAGAAGTCTGATTCGTACACCTTTAGGAAGACTAATTCTTACTCTGTAGACGACTTCGAAGTTTGTTTGTAGTGTAGCCTGGTGTCCGCATTCTATCAGATGTTCTAAGATGGAACTGCAGGGGTATCGATGTTTTCCTTTGTAAAACCATGTTGGTAAGTGTTCGGTGATACGTTTGGAAAGCGAGCGCTGGGTACGGCCGACATACCTGGCTCCACACGAGCAGGTGAATTGATAAATACACATTGATGAGGCCAGCAGCGGTAGCTTATCCTTCACGTTCACATGAATCATAGGTTTTGTGGAGAAGGTTAGTCGTAGTTCAGCTGCGAAGAAGGTCTTCTTAAGTGAGCGCGACAGTCGATTTTTTAGTGTTTCCGCAGATAAATCTCCGTTGAATTGAAGGTTCATGTAAAGTAGTTTTTTCGGGACGCTAAGCACGGGCGCCTTTTCTGGTCTAGGATTCATAGATTTTGCAATAAATCTTTCTGGATAGCAATTCTCGACGAGGATTCTCTTGAGATTGTCCAGTTCATCTTCCATGGTGTCCGGGATGCAAATACTGCGAACTCTGTGGCTGAGTGAACGGATCAGGTTTCGTTTGGTGTATAGTGGTACGCAACTGTGAAAGTTAGTAAGCTGTCCGTTCCACGTCGATTTTCTGTGGATAGATATTTTCAGTGTTCCATCCTGTTCTCTTCTTGTTAGTTGGACGTCAAGAAAGGATATTGTGGAGTTGGATTCTTTCTCCATCGTGAACTGAATTGCAGGATGGCAGTTGTTAAACGACTTCAAGACTTCAACCAATTAGTTGTCAAACCTCATGATCACGTATCACCATCTCTGATATACGTAGAAGATATTGTTCATACAATTTGATTTGCTTTTCCACCAGGCGACAATAAGTTTTCACCTCTGTCCACAATCTACCGTGCATAGAGAAAGACCTCAAGATAACTGTATCGATGCGAAGGGAGTATACATCCGCGTATATGTTTGATGCCCAACTTGTTCCCTTCCACATAAGTAGGTCATTTCCCGAATAATGATTCGTCATCGGTGTGATGCCCAACCACTTCAGTTTCCTTAGATAGGAGTTCATATAATTCAGTTAATGAGTTGTAGGATGTATCTTACCCTTTGCTTGATTGTTTGAAAATATTTGATAGGAGACAAATGAAGAAAATATTGGAAATGACTTGCAAGCACATAAAAAGCAGCCTGAGGCTCCTCTTATGCAGTTGTTCAGAGAGACAAATCAGAAAGCGAAAAATAGGAAACATAAGAGAAATGCGAAATCTGTGTTCAGAAACATTTCATCCAACTGCTTCCACTACCACGCACTTAGCATCAACTTCTCGTCATCTACTTTCACTTCCTACTTCAGATCCACCAATATCTATGTGGGGAGCTTTATTCTGATAATTTTTTTCCACTTTTTTCGCTCTTTTCTTTTTTTGACGTCTGTTTTTTACTTGTTTTTTATATTTGAGCTTATTCCTGAGGTGTAGATTTTAGTTGGTTCTTTTGTATGCTCATTATAGAGTTTTTTGTTTTCTGCATATACTTTTGCAGATGGTATATTTTTGGTCATTTTTGATAAGTGAATTTCTTTTTTTTGCTATATATGTCGTATTATTTTCAACTGAAAGTGCATCACTCCTATAATTTCGATGTATTTTAATTAACTTTTGAGGTGATAATCGTGTGGAATTTATGTACTACAAATAATTACTTACTTTTTTCTTACGAAATCAAGATAATATATGACACTGCTAATGCGGTTTTTATATGTGGGTCATATAGAAGTTTTAAACATCATTCTATTCTGCTTATCTTGTTAGGGGATTCATTACTTCTATGTACTTGAAATGTTAGTTTTACATTTGAAGGCGATTATTTCCGTCAGTTTGATTGTGTTGCTATGGGAATACCGTAAGGGCCCTTTTAGACAGATATTTATATGTTGTACATCGATACATTTTGGAGGATCTAATCCTAAATGTGTCATTTCATAAAAGCTGTCTCAGACGTAAGACTTCGCCAGCCACGTCCCCATTAAACTGCGATTTCAGTTTCTCTTCATTGTACCTGGTGTTTATGTATCTCCTTACAAATCTACTGGGATAACCTATTTGGACCAGTGTATTTTGGATGTATCCTAACTCATTTGCTAGGGATTCATCTGTACAGTTACGTCTTGCTCTATTCGTGAGGCATCTGACCAAATTGATTTTATATCAGTTTGGTACAAAGCTGAGGAAATGTGTATATTGTCCTACAGATGTAGGCTTTCTATAGACATCTCTCTTGCGTGAACCATCCTCTCTTCTGCTCAATTGGACGTCAAGGAAATGTAGTTTACCATCATGCTCTTCACAAGTGAAGATGAGCGGTAGATGTGCATCATTAAACTTTTCTAACATTCTTGTCAGCTTTTCCATCAAGGATAATAAACGTATAATCAACATAACGAAAATAAGAATCAGTTTTATCTATGTGTATCTATAAAGTTTAGTTGCTCCTGTGGAGAGAGCTATATAGGGCGAACAACTAGACAGCTTAACAAACGCATTAATGAGCATCTCCCTTCATGGTTCGGAAAAGGTCAAATAAAATTTATAAGAAGTTCTATTTTGGCTCATTTGATTGATAGCGGTCACCAAGTGAGCTCAAAATTATCTATATCACTCCATCGAACCTTTCTAACGGAATTCGAACCCGTCTTTTACACACTGCCGAAGCTATGGGAATTCGAGAGAACAATCCTAGTCTTTGCATACAAAAGAAGTTTGTTCTACCTTTGTCTCTCCCTTGGCCTAGGTGAATTCTATTCAAAACCCAGCCACCCTTTCTTATTTTTCATCCCCTTCGTACTTTTATAATATTTATTTAAACTTTGATTATCTGTCCACTTCACCTTTGGTATCACGTAACTTTCAAGATTTGACCTAATTTATTTATTGAATTGTCTACATATACATTTATTACTACCTTATCGCCACGTACATAAACCTTATTATCAATATTTTGTTATCATTATAATCATCGATATTAACTACGTTCAAAACATTTTTTATTCCTTCACGTTCCCAGTGGAACATAGGGCTTCAAGCTAGAGGCTTGAAGTTTCTGTAGCAGTGTTAACTTTTACAGGATGCGGTTGCTAGCCTCATGCCCAACCTTCCCTCTTTACCAGGCTTACTACTGGCTTAGCGAGGTATAGGAGTGCGTCGGCCGGGAATTGAAACCCGGACCATGTGCATGGTCGGCGAGCGTCCTACCCGCTATGCCACCGACGCACAACTTCAAAACATTTACCACATTATTATTTGATCCACGAAATCACCGCCATCGGTAAAAATTTTTACATACAGATTAGTTCACGGCTTGATGGGTCAATAAAACTATCTAACTATAGAAATCCTATCTGTACAGGGCGGTATCTCATTGATATGTAGTCACATGATGTCTGGCTTGTTTTGCAAGTCTGATATATTTTGCCGTATGTCTATTGTCCATTAGTCTATTGACTCACAGTCCATCTTGTGTGTATATTAACTAAATAACAATGTGTGACCTTTGTCACATGACATTGCAACCAGTCAGAATCCACTTGTGGTATGTTGATTCATGTATGTTAGTTATTTTCTAAATACTCTTGTATTATAGAGTTAATTGACACTTTTGTACTTTTGCACTCACACTCTTGTGTGACAGTTAATTTCCCTTGTTGGAAAGTGCACGTATCTATTCATGAACGTGGGGTCTTCTGGTTTTCCTCTTCGGGTAAGAGCAAATAAACTACTAAGCAATACCTGTCTTTACGTTATCGTCCGTTATATCTTGTTAGTCATATTTACACTCGGTCGCACCATAACACTCATTTACCAAAGTTTCTGCCCTGTTTGGTACAAAAGAGTGCTAGTGAGGTACTTCTTCAGTAAAATCCAGAGAATATGCACAGAAGACACACTTGTTGAAGAGGAAAGAAAGGTGACACAAACTCTGATTGAAAATATTTATCCAGACAAGTTCATTAGAAGAGATAAAGTAGTGGAAACACCAAGTCCTATTCTCTTACTCTCCGGTAAGTAAGACATGTACACCAAGCCACTTATATGGGTATTCGTAGTAGTAGCTTGACAACTAGACAAAAATTAAACGCCGCTTTTCGAAAGAATTTTATTCAGCTTAGATCATAATAATTGAGAATATGAAGCCAATGTATCCATCTAAGCCCTTTGAACATGCGAAAAATGATGTCACATCCCACTGTATTTACCAATTTGAGTGTACGCGTGGACTCATTGATCTCTACAAGTAAGGGCTAAAGAACATATTCTCAAATGGCTTCATGAGCAAATAGAATCCTAAGAACCTCTATTACTAAACCTATTATACAGACAGGACATAAAAGTGATGCTTACACTTCTTTCAAACCTATCTAAAACGTGTTTGAGACGTCTCCTGAGGTTTGTGGAAGCTGTTATAATTAGGATGGTTAAACCACCTATATGCGTTGAAAAGTGACTCGCCATCACACTAAACCTTTCTTCTGATACTTTGGCAGAGGTACTATTGCCTCGCTCATTTTGTTTAGTGACCTTCATCGCTATTTTGCCCTTCGGTGTGTCCTTATAAGTTAACCTTAATTTACTTTCTAACCTCTCAACTCCTCTTTGACTTTCTATGGCAAATCCGTGGAATGTGTTGAGCACGTACATTGCACGATTCAGATAAATTACGTCTTCTTAAAGCTTTGTCTAAATTAAAAACTTCCACAGACTAACAACATGGAACCTTCTAAATCCCTTGTGAATCAAGATGAGATGTCCACAATTCCAAAAGGCCACATAAGACAAAGATTCGTGGTGATCAGTTAAAAGCACATGATTTCAGTTTCGGTTACGTTGTTACTTCTAAAATGATAATTTGAGGATGTGTTTGTCCCTGAATACATCCACGTCAAAAAATAGGTAATACGCTCATATGAACTTAATGGAGTTATCAGAGTTCTTCTCCTAAAATCTTTTCACTCCATTTCTTTCTCTTCAATGCGAATTAGCCGACAAGAATTCTATGAAATCAGAAACGTCTTACAAAATGATCAAGTAATTTCATGGATGGTTGAATGATATGTTTTATTAAAACAAAACATGAAATTGTTCAGATTTGTCGTTGCAACAACGCTTTACCTTGTGGTGAGAGCTGTCTACTAGCCAAATTGGTAGACAGTAATTTACGTCAATATTTACGTTCCCAAGATTTGTCGTGAGAAAATGTGAACAAAGATTGATTAAAAACCGACCACAGCAGACTTTGCGTAGGCGGATGCAGTTAACATATAGAGGATTTGACATTCAAGAAACAGTCACAAATAGATGAAAGATTAACTTTACGTGAGAAACAAACAATCGGAAGACTGTGTTTGTTTGCTTAAATAACCATAGTAATGTACATGAAAATATATAAATATGCGTTGATTTCCTTAATAAATGATCTGTTGCCTGACTCTTGCCTTCTGTCGTTACAACCTTAGTTTAGTCCCTCGATGTGACATTTTTAGTTTAGGTCGGGAAATATTGTTTGCATTCATAGCACTGTTCACCTCATATTTCACAATTAAACGGATCAGTTTATTGAGGTCAACGAGTGCTGCAGAAATTACTTATGATAGTTTGGTGAAGCCAAATCAAAGCATGGGGACCTCATATTCACCGGAGAAGACAATGTCTGAAATGAAATTCATAGATCTAGAAAATATTACAGTGAAAGGATGTTATCTAAGTCTTAAATGATCCGAAGTAGTGCCCCGATTCTAAGAACAACATATGTGAATTATCGGCTAATACAAACAAATCAGAATAAAAATTCAACGTACCAACCACTACAAGAGAAATTAGAAAGGCAAAATAAAAGAAGTTTCAATAGAAAATAAAAGAATATATACAAATACTAGTTACCAAAGGCATTAAACCAAAATTAAGATAAAAAAGACGACTAGGCATATAAGCATCTATTGTTGAAGTCAAACATCAAAATCCACCATCTATTAGACGGGTAATTATGGGAAAAGACGTAAATATATTCTACAGATAAACAAAAACCCACACAGACACGGTGTCTATCTGCAGGTGATCAGCGTGTATTATTAAGTTGAGGCCGAATTCGTCATTTATCCATATGCGTTTCTACACTGCAGCAAATCCCACAAAAAAATAAAATATTTCCTCATCTGAAGTTGATAATCTTAACACACCTCTCTCCCCTGGATTACAAAAATTGCCTTACTGTCTCTTCTTAACTGGAAACATCTCACGACGAAACAACAAATCATGCTGGTATCAATGGCAAAGAGTTTCACGAAATATACCCTCCATTCATGTGCATGAAGATTAACAGTTTCTACTGACGAAATTAATTGTTATTCGCAGCCTTTTTATCTTGGTTTATCTGAATTTAATTTGCTTTCAGAGAATAATGTTTACGACTTTTCGAGTGCAAGTGAAAGTATATGAGTCAGTCAATGCAATCGCACGGTTTAATCAGCAATAATTGAGAGTTTCATTTATTTATTTGATTGAATTATGCCCATTGTAATTTTCAAGAACGTCTTTACACATGAAATTATTATCCAAGAGGCGTCTGCTGCTGTATGCGGACAATTTTGTAATGGAACTGTCCACTGTTTATTTTTCCACGTCATTAATTTTTGTCTTATTTTATGATATCATTTACACTCTTGTTTGATTCTGTGAAATGTGTCATTGGATTTTGTTTTGCCATGATTCCGGACAACTCAAATTTATTATGTGTATCTCAAAACTTACGTCCAGCTGTTTTTGACGAAAGAACGTATTTGGTTTATTATTATGACAAACGACCAAAGCACATGTCATGAGCACATCCGTCGATTAGGCAGGAAATTTCGACTGACTTTCAAATCATTCCGGCATAAATATTTATACATTTCGGAAGTAATCGTAAACATTTCTCTGAACAGTCATCAATATAAGGTGATCATAGAAGATTCAATGACTAGATGTTATTACTTCAGCGTTACTTAGCTCATGTTATTGGTATGTTCACATAATTTCTGTGATGATTTGAAGCCCACACTGCGCATTTATTTCCAATCTACTTTTCTACTTCACTACTGAATGTCTGAGCAGAACACAGGCGTGAAACAGTCCAGAATGAGTGGTGGTGATTTTCTCTATATGGATGCAATTCCACGAGAAAGAAGAGACTTTGATGCTCAGTCAACAATGTTTCAAGAGTCGTAGCCGCACAATGTTGGTGCATTTGAACGGTGGAGAGGGTTTACCCTTATATCGTCTTTTATAAGGCAACAGTGAGTTTTAGTCTTCTAACAACGACAACTATTTGTAATAATGAACATAAGTGAACATAATATAACGAAAACATTTAACTACGTCAGATATGTCTTCTGAAGTTATTTAAAGCATTTTTCGACCAAGGCAAGTCATAATACAGCGATTTCGCATGTTGAATACAAATCATTAGCTGAGACGTGTTTTTGAGTTTTCGGAATATTCTAAAGAGACACGTCGTCGTAGTCTCAATCGATCAAAAGTAGTGTTACAAATCTAGTGGCCACATCTTCAAATGAACATGGAAATAAATTTCGATTATAATAAAAGCATCTTACTAGTTCCTGTCAGTGTGCAGACAAGAAACGTCACAAATTTACCATCGAATAATATTTGACTGTATATTTCTCATTGTCAATAATCAACAAAATTCATGTTAAGCCTTTCTACCAATATCCGCAGTCCTCGATGTGTCTAAAAATGGGTAGTGGAGAAACAAGTACTACTTCATTCCCATTACTCAACAAAGGCTCAGCGTCTCTCTGCAAATGAATGAGTCATTTCCATTTATGGGTCTGTTTTCCTGAAGAAACTTCCTGACAAACGAGTGATTTCTGCTCCTGAAGTTGATAATCTTATCGCGGTTCTCTTCCTTCTTTCACAATAAGTGCTTCGCCCTCTCCTATAAGGCGTCGTGACATTCACTCTTTTCACCAAATTTACTTTGGTTATTTATATATTTGTTTTATTTTACTTTTGTTTTCCTTAGACATTTGCACATATCTCTTCAAGCTATCTATTTGTAATGCGTTATTTTGTGTTTCTCTTTTCAATTTTATAACTGTTTCTCAGGAAAAAATTGGGTACTCGTGTGGTTTAGATTTTGTCTTTAATCACAGGATGTTCAGCGATTTGCTGAATGTGAACACTGGCTGTTTCCTTTTTCCAATGTGCATGTTTTGTGCCTACGAATACGTTTATTTGCCTTTCCAAAATAGTACCTCAGAATATTTTTGTCTAAAGCTTTTATTCCTCCTTAGGTTTTCTTTAATACCATTTTTGTATTCGTTTTTGAAAAATTTCAATGTGCATCTTACCTTAGCCCCTGTTATAATATTTTCGAATATAAAAGTTTCTTTCTTTCGGTTATTTGGATACTTATCTTTTTCTGCAAAATTTTTCATAAATCTGAATTAATACCGAGAGTGTGGCAAGTACAAATAATGCTGATTAATACGTTAAAAAACATATTTTATTCCCACGGAATCATGAACACCCAGGATTTTCATAGAATCATCTCAAGGAAGTGGAGGCGCAGCCTACTGGACACAAAAGTAAGAAGAGGATCAGACGTTGGCTCGGACCACTTCCTCGTACAAGGGACAATCCAAATCAAATTGAAAGCTTTTAGAGAAACAGGAAATGAAGATAGACCACAAGCCAAGTTCAACACTCAAAAACTGAAGGACCACGACACAAAGGACATCTTCACTGCAAGCATTAAGGAGAAAGCCGATACACAAATCAACATTGGCGAAGAGGTCAGCGTCGAAAAGCACTGGAACAACTTGAAGACAGTGTGGAGTCAAACCTGCATGGAAGTTCTACGCAGAAAGAAGAGACAGGATAAACAGCGGCTCACTACGGACACTTGGAGACTGATAGAAGAGAAAAGGATGGTGAAACAAAAGATTCTCCAGTGCACCGACGAGTAGCGAAAACAGGATTTGAATGCAAGCTACAAGACACTGAACAAAAGAGTAAAGAAGAGTGCCAGGAAAGACAAAAGAAAATATTATGAAGCCATGGCAAGTGAAGCAGAACAAGCTGCAGTACAGGCAAAGGAGACCTCGCAACACTCTACCAAACCACTAGGTACCTATTGAGCAAATGTTTGACACAAATCAAGCCGGTGAAGGATGACAATGGAAAGTCAATCACCAAAGAAGTGGAGCGAAGGAAACACTGGGCTGAACACTTCAAAAGACTCCTAAATCGACCTCCATCTACAACGCACCCAACAATACCAACGACGGAGACAGAGCTACCAGTGAACACCAACCCCCCAACGAAATCAGAAGTCCTGAAGGCAATCAAGATGCTAAAAGCTGGAAAAGCAGCAGGACCAGACAGAATCCCAGCAGAAGCATTGAAAATTGGTCCAGAGACAACAGCGGACTTGATGACGCAACTACTGGAGAAGGTGTGGAAAGGAGGCAAAGTACCCGAGGATTGGAAGAAGCGATACTTATTCAAACTACCAAAGGAAGGAGACCTAAGTCAATGCAAGAACTGGCACGGATTTACGCTCCTGTCCATCCCAAGCAAAATATTAAGCCGCATCATCCTGGAGAGAATCAAACAAGCCCTGGATGGAAAACTTCGACTGGAACAGGCTGGATTCAGGAGAAACAAGTCATGCATTGATCAGATTTCCACACTACGGATCACCATTGAACAAAGCTTGGAATGACAGTCACCTCTTTGTCTCAACTTCGTCGACTTTGAAAAGGCCTTCGACAGCGTCGATCGAGAGGTGATTTGGAAACTAATTCGCTACTATGGGGTGCCACCGACAGTTATACATCTCATCCAACAGCTGTATGACAACGCTGCATGCCAAGTAATCCACAACGGGAGGCTCACGGAATCCTTCGAAGTGAGGACAGGAGTAAGACAAGCTGGCTGCCTACTATCGCCAATGATTTTCCTGATTGCAGTAGATTCGATAATGCGACAAACAGTGGGCAATGAGGAAACAGGCATAAAATGGACTCACACAAAAACTTTGAGGATCTGGACTTCGCCGATGATATATGTCAGATTTCCCACAAACTGGAAGATATGCAAGCGAAGAGCAACAAGTTGGCGATAGAAGAAGCATCAAAGATAGGAGTAAACAGAGGTGATGAAGATTCCTGGGCATGAACAACAACAACAGAAAACGATCAGCATAAATGGAAGGGACCTGAAAGAAACAACCTCTTTCACCAACCCACCTGGGAAGCATCGTTTCAACTACAGGTCAACGGAACTGACGAGGATATCAAAGCAAGAATCGGAAAAACAAGACAAGCTTTCACTACTCCCAAGTCTGTGTGGAGGTCAACAGCACTCAGCATCAAAACGAACATAAGATCCGGATTTTCAACTCCAATGTGAAGTCAGTCAGTGCTACTATACGGATCAGAGACTTGCACTGCGCGTCATAAAGAGCATCTCAAACAAACTACAGACCTTCATTAACAGTTGTCTTTGCTCAATTCTCAAGATCAGATGGCCAGAAAAGATCAGCAACAGAGATCACTGAGAGCGAACCAACCAGGAACTGATTGTGAAACAAATAGGCAGGAAGAAATAGAGATGGATTTGTCATACTCTGAGGAAACCATCAAGTGACATCACTAGACAAGCCATTGTTCGAGTGGAACCTGAGAGGGAAGCGGCGAGTTGGTCGTCCAAGGGTGACTTGGAGGAGGTCATGTGAAGAGTAGATGAAAACGTGTGGGCAGACATGGAGCCAGGTGAAGACTCTAGCAGAGAACCGAACGCAATGGAGACACACGGCTGAAGCCCTATGCTCCTCTAGGAACTAAAGGAAACAATAATAATAATCTCACTAATCTACCCGGCTTAAATTTTTATATGAATCTATTTGGTTGATATTCTAAATAATGCATATCAGATATTAATACCGATTCAAAATACTCCTGTAATTATACTGTTCGCCAAATCCGTTCATCATGATTATTTTTTTTCCCAATTAACACTATTTTAGTCACAGATCAAATATTGTTATATGGATAAATTGAAACGACTGCACTTACACTCCTTATTTTTTTTCTACAAATAAGAAAAGCAAAAGATTTATGAAACAAATAAATGATATCGGCACCCGAATTTGATAATCTTAACACACCTCTCTCCCCTGGATTACAAAAATTGCCTTACTGTCTCTTCTTAACTGGAAACATCTCACGACGAAACAACAAATCATGCTGGTATCAATGGCAAAGAGTTTCACGAAATATACCCTCCATTCATGTGCATGAAGATTAACAGTTTCTACTGACGAAATTAATTGTTATTCGCAGCCTTTTTATCTTGGTTTATCTGAATTTAATTTGCTTTCAGAGAATAATGTTTACGACTTTTCGAGTGCAAGTGAAAGTATATGAGTCAGTCAATGCAATCGCACGGTTTAATCAGCAATAATTGAGAGTTTCATTTATTTATTTGATTGAATTATGCCCATTGTAATTTTCAAGAACGTCTTTACACATGAAATTATTATCCAAGAGGCGTCTGCTGCTGTATGCGGACAATTTTGTAATGGAACTGTCCACTGTTTATTTTTCCACGTCATTAATTTTTGTCTTATTTTATGATATCATTTACACTCTTGTTTGATTCTGTGAAATGTGTCATTGGATTTTGTTTTGCCATGATTCCGGACAACTCAAATTTATTATGTGTATCTCAAAACTTACGTCCAGCTGTTTTTGACGAAAGAACGTATTTGGTTTATTATTATGACAAACGACCAAAGCACATGTCATGAGCACATCCGTCGATTAGGCAGGAAATTTCGACTGACTTTCAAATCATTCCGGCATAAATATTTATACATTTCGGAAGTAATCGTAAACATTTCTCTGAACAGTCATCAATATAAGGTGATCATAGAAGATTCAATGACTAGATGTTATTACTTCAGCGTTACTTAGCTCATGTTATTGGTATGTTCACATAATTTCTGTGATAATTTGAAGCCCACACTGCGCATTTATTTCCAATCTACTTTTCTACTTCACTACTGAATGTCTGAGCAGAACACAGGCGTGAAACAGTCCAGAATGAGTGGTGGTGATTTTCTCTATATGGATGCAATTCCACGAGAAAGAAGAGACTTTGATGCTCAGTCAACAATGTTTCAAGAGTCGTAGCCGCACAATGTTGGTGCATTTGAACGGTGGAGAGGGTTTACCCTTATATCGTCTTTTATAAGGCAACAGTGAGTTTTAGTCTTCTAACAACGACAACTATTTGTAATAATGAACATAAGTGAACATAATATAACGAAAACATTTAACTACGTCAGATATGTCTTCTGAAGTTATTTAAAGCATTTTTCGACCAAGGCAAGTCATAATACAGCGATTTCGCATGTTGAATACAAATCATTAGCTGAGACGTGTTTTTGAGTTTTCGGAATATTCTAAAGAGACACGTCGTCGTAGTCTCAATCGATCAAAAGTAGTGTTACAAATCTAGTGGCCACATCTTCAAATGAACATGGAAATAAATTTCGATTATAATAAAAGCATCTTACTAGTTCCTGTCAGTGTGCAGACAAGAAACGTCACAAATTTACCATCGAATAATATTTGACTGTATATTTCTCATTGTCAATAATCAACAAAATTCATGTTAAGCCTTTCTACCAATATCCGCAGTCCTCGATGTGTCTAAAAATGGGTAGTGGAGAAACAAGTACTACTTCATTCCCATTACTCAACAAAGGCTCAGCGTCTCTCTGCAAATGAATGAGTCATTTCCATTTATGGGTCTGTTTTCCTGAAGAAACTTCCTGACAAACGAGTGATTTCTGCTCCTGAAGTTGATAATCTTATCGCGGTTCTCTTCCTTCTTTCACAATAAGTGCTTCGCCCTCTCCTATAAGGCGTCGTGACATTCACTCTTTTCACCAAATTTACTTTGGTTATTTATATATTTGTTTTATTTTACTTTTGTTTTCCTTAGACATTTGCACATATCTCTTCAAGCTATCTATTTGTAATGCGTTATTTTGTGTTTCTCTTTTCAATTTTATAACTGTTTCTCAGGAAAAAATTGGGTACTCGTGTGGTTTAGATTTTGTCTTTAATCACAGGATGTTCAGCGATTTGCTGAATGTGAACACTGGCTGTTTCCTTTTTTCAATGTGCATGTTTTGTGCCTACGAATACGTTTATTTGCCTTTCCAAAATAGTACCTCAGAATATTTTTGTCTAAAGCTTTTATTCCTCCTTAGGTTTTCTTTAATACCATTTTTGTATTCGTTTTTGAAAAATTTCAATGTGCATCTTACCTTAGCCCCTGTTATAATATTTTCGAATATAAAAGTTTCTTTCTTTCGGTTATTTGGATACTTATCTTTTTCTGCAAAATTTTTCATAAATCTGAATTAATACCGAGAGTGTGGCAAGTACAAATAATGCTGATTAATACGTTAAAAAACATATTTTATTCCCACGGAATCATGAACACCCAGGATTTTCATAGAATCATCTCACTACTCTACACATCTTTATTTTTTATATAAATTAATTTGTTTGCTATTCTAAAGAATGCAAATCAGATATTAGTACTATTCATAGTAGGCATGTAATTGTACCGTTCGTCAAATCGTTCATCATGTTTATTTATTTTTCTAATTAACACTATTTTAGTCAAAGCTCAATCGTTGTTACATGGATAAATTGAAACAACTGCACTTACACTCCTTATTTTTCTCCTGAAAATAAGAAATTGAAAGGATTGATGATACGTTTGTTACTGAGAATCCTGAGTGTACAATTTCAGTTTGTTTAAGATATTCAGGTGTTTTGAACTTCTTCTTTGTTAACAGTGCTTGTAGGCATTTATAGACTTTCCCAATCTGCACCCTGTTTCTCTACTGAAATATCTTCATATTGCTAATTTGAATCACTTTCCTCTACTAGTCTGGATACTTATTTCGAAGACACGTGGGTATGGCATTTCAAATGTTAATCACAATGAACCGGGTGTATTGGCGACACTCTACGATTGCTCTGACAATAATTTTAGACTCAGTTCATTTTTAGACATCAGTATTCTTACCTCAATATCTGTAAGAACCAAAGAACATTTTGACTTTACCACTTATTTGTACTCATCAGCACATATATGGCTCGAGACTATTCATGAATGTGAAGAATATCACATGGATAAGTGTAAAGGAGCTATCATTTTATTAACAGGATTGTAAGGCTATAAAAACCATGTGTTGCTTATTTCAGAATACTTATCATTTTATGATCGGATGACAGTAAAGATTCGTCGCTCTTTCAGAAATAATCATCTAGGTTTTTAATTTCAGTTTTGAATACTTGAGGTCTTACACACTATTGCGAATTTTTTCCAGCGAAATAGATAGTTATTCGCAGTATACAAGACAGTTCACTACGGACCACCCTCTAATTCACCTACGTGAAATGCCTTGCCTTCCTTCACACTGTTAAGGTGAACACAATCAAGTAAACGAACTGCCATTCACTTCACACACAATGACTGTATGAGTCTGATATATTTCGATACGTCATTTCATTCTGCTCTTTGTTCTTCACTAAAATGCAAGATGAGACTGAAACGAATTGTATGATCACAAAACCATGGGATAGTAAAATATCGTAATACGACTTCGTTGTGTATCTTTTGTTAACACTAAGGGGTATATGTGTTTGCACAGTGTATCAACAGCACTTTTCCCAGTCGAATTCTCACAAACAAACATTTTAAAATCGATCTGAAGCTAAATAGATGCTGAAACTATATGATAGTTTGCCTGGAGCTCTAATGAAAATTAATAAAATCCAAGCTTTAGCAAATCGGGTAGGAGAACAGATAATTGCCTATAACAATGTTTGACGGTTGCGCTATAGAAATGTATTATAAATATAGTGAATCCGCAAAAAAAAGAATTCAAAAGCCATTAAATGGCCTTGTATTCTATTGTTTCTGTGTTCAAACCTATGTGGGTGGATAACGCTGAGGAGTCCTGAACTGGGATGAAACAATTGTTCAATATCCTCTGATTTTACAACGCTTCTCTTACTGGTGTCATCTTTCCTGATAAAGCCAGCAACTATAAAATCCGTGGTAATGTAAAAGACACATGTCACTCCGTAGAAAATATTTTCTTACAAAAAGTTGTGAACGGTTGACAGCACGACTCATACTATTGACAAAGACGAATTTATTATAATGTCAGTTATCGTCAGATAAAACTTAGGCATGTGTTTAAATTACGGTAAGTACTCTCAAATTTCATTCTTTTCTATAAATAAATATGTATAATTGACATATGGTAGGTTAAAATACCTTCATTATTTAACTTTTATTAATTTCTGAAACATATTCTCTTACCTTTCCTAAAAGTGAGAGCAGGTCCAATTTATAATGTGTTGAATTTTGTAGGTGCATGTTTTCATCAAAATAACTCATGGATGAGAGGAAAGCTTGGAGAAACAAGTGCGAATTTCTTTAATCGTCATTGAATTTGTATTGGTGAATCACTTCATTGTACCCACAAACTATTGAAACAATCGGTTTGTTTGAGAGTTATTGATCACATATACTTAACTTCCATTATTTAACACAACTTGATGGTATGCTTATTTAGCTATGGACTTCAAAACAACATCTTCAGCGCTTATCCCACTACTTGTCTCAGAGCGAAACTTACAAGAATGTGTTGACCCCAGCTAAAAATCTCTAATATTTTAAAATATTCACACATCCGTTCAAAATAAAATTCATCCTGACTTTATCACTTTCTCAACAGCTAATAGAATGTTCTCACTTTTGCTTTTTGTTATTCCTCACACGCAGTATTAGATTAATAATAAATTTATGTTGCATAAGGATGGATAAATGATAACAGTGTTATTTTCAAATACAAATCTGCAGCTAGAATTCGTTTTCTGTCTTCCAAGACAAGTTTGACTACGTGGTGTTTCTTGATAGCATAACTTTCTTTGAAATCAAAAAGGTTAATTTATCCAAAAAAATCGATACTCATTGTATATGTGTAATCAACGTCCATCGCCAGAATAAATAATCTTGTGCAATCATAGAAAAAATACACAAACCCAAGATTGCCAGAGCAAACTTACTCAAACTTTTCAAAATACACAGAAAGTATATGAAAAATTATCCACCCTCTCCTTCATTCTACTCTCATTCCCAATTTTATGCAAAATAAATTTCCCCAAATTTTACTTTTGCCAAGAATTTCCACAAAAGAAATGCGGTATAATTCCACTTGTAAAATCTGGAATTGCTTTGTTACAATCCGCATAAATTTACGGAATACAAATATTTGACTATTAACTTCTACAAAAATAAGGTGGTTCCAAAACGTTTTCATGAAAGTCTAGATGATGAAAGGATGATTACGGAAATTTCTATTCACTTAGTTGTTTTACGCATCTAATGAGATACCTAGCTCACTCCTACCACCACTGAAACCAACTACGATAAAGCAGTACAATTTGTGCTAGCACTTTTGCAGTACTTCTCTCATCATGTTTACAGAGAATGAACTAGAAATGCCGTCAAGGCATACAAATTCTGTTTCCAAGATGCATTTGATTGAATCAGCCGGAAATAAATAAAATTACTCCGTTAAGAGATATCTGAATCACTGAGAAGTGCATAACGTCAAATGAGTGGTTTTACTTCCGCCAGAATGGGATGGCTCAATATGATAAATTAACCTTACAAAGAGTTATAAAATCATTGAGTCCGATACATTAAATTTGCCATTTGAAATATTCTTTTACGAGGCTAACGTAAATATCATTTGAAATTTGAGTCAAACAGTATTCAGTGCATAAACCGAACAGTTCACAGTTTCTTTGACTTAATTTTCAAAATTCCATTTCTGTACGACACTTATTTGTTTCAGAAAAATGGTTATGATTCTCATTCTCGCATGAAGAACGTTTTCAAATTACTGGTAAAGACTAAATTATTCCACGAGTTTACTGGTTTTGTGTAAACCGCTGACATAGAATACGTCGCAGGTTATAATGAACTCACTTTACTTGTGACTGTTACAGAATGAAAAAAGTCTCAAATTTACTCAAATATGTTTTACTCGAGGTTCTTTTGTGAGACAGCAAATTTATAAATTAATGACATCAATATCATTGCTTCCTTTAATTCCTAAAGAAACATAGAGCTTCAGCCGCACTTCTTCATTGCGTCCCATTCTCTGCCAACGTTTTCACCTGGCTCCACGTCTGCCCACATGCTTTCACCTTTTTGTCGCATCACCTCCTCCATGTTGTCATCCTCGCACTGACGACCAACTTGCTGTTTCTTATTCAGTCGGGTATCACTCAAGCAGTGACCTGGCGTGTGATGTCACTTGACGACATGGTGCGTAATATTCTCAGGAGTTTTAGTCTTACTCCTCAACCTACTCACACACTTGTGAAATACTAGCGCCCAATAAAGTGCATAAATAACAAAATCCTTAATCTTAAAAACATTTTTGATCACATTTAAAAATGTAGTTGTTTCGCTCTTTGATTTTAGCAATATTTAGTGCATTCAGATGAAAAAAACCAAGAATAAAGTGAGATAAATATTTTCGTTACTATAACACAGTTCTCATAATGAAACGCTAACTCAGCTGACTTGAAATTCAGAAAGCACGTGTATCACTTTTCTCCTCATAATATTTATATCATATCTAGTGGGAATGTGACAGGAATATGATATTTGTGACAATTTAGACAGTTCAACAACTTCCTGAATGACTTAAAGACAAAAATAGACAGTGATTTTAGAAATCAGTATTATATGAGTTATAAGGGGATACCAGGTTTGCGGAAACAATAAGTCCTTCATCATTGATATTATGGTGGCCGTTCGAAGATCAGTTTTAAAGTCGGTCGAAAAATGCTAGTCATCTTTTATTTTGTTTCCACCTTAGAATGTCACTATATACATTTGTCTAATGCTATGTGGGTTTTTTTTCCTTCACGTTCCCCAGTGGAACATAGGGCTCCAAGCTAGTGGCTTGAAGTTTCTGTAGCAGTGTTTATTTTACAGGATGAGGTTGCTGGCCTCATGCCCAACCTTTCCTCTTCACCACCATTATTTCTGGCTTAGCGAGGTAAAGGAGTGCGCCGGCCGGGGATCGAACCCCGGACCATGTGCATGGTTGGCGAGCGTCCTACCCGCTATGCCACCGACGCACTCTATACTATGTGGGTACTGTCAAATAATATAAACAGAACGCCAATAGCTTTTGAAAAATCATATATTTGCATCATTCAGTGCACTGCTTTCTCGTCAGCTATATACAGCCTGAAAATACAATTAAGTGCATGAAAAGGACAATTTTTAAATATTTGCAAATGTTACACGATGTCGGTTTACAGGAGACTCCAATTTAACAAGCAGTGCTCAGTCAATTACACTTCTTTAAATATTCCCATTTATAATATTAGAACAAGACATATAAGCTAACAATATTGTTTTCACTTAGATCTTCAGGCTTTACTCTAATTTACATAGATTTATATATAAAATTTTAACCAATGACGGTGATTTTGGGAATCAAATAATAATTATAATATTAATAATAATAAGAATAATGCGGTAAACGTTTCCAACGAAATTCATAACCATAATTATAATGATAACAAAATACTGATAATAAGGTTCATGCAGGTGACAAGAATAACAAAGGTAGTATATGTATATAAGTGTATATGTAGACTTTTCAGTAAATAAATAAATTAGGTCAAATCTTAAAAGGTGAAGTGGAACGATAATCAGAGTTTAAATAAATATTATAAAAGTACGAAGGGGATGAAAAATAAGAAAGGGTGGCTGGGTTTTGAATAGAATTCACCTAGGCCAAGGAAGAGACAAAGGTAGAACAAACTTCTTTTGTATGCAAAGACTAGGATTGTTCTCTCGAATTCCCATAGCTTCGGCAATCTGTAAGAGACGGGTTCTGATTCCATTCGAAAGACTCGATGGAATACGATAGATAACTTTGATAGGGCGAACAACTAGACAGCTTAACAAACGCATTAATAAGCATCTTCCTTCATGGTTCGGAAAAGGTCAAATAAAATCTGTAAGAAGTTCTATTTTGGTTCATTTGATTGATAGTGGTCACTTTGTTTTGATACCAAAGCAGATGTACTAATACCTCTGTTATTTGGTTTAGTGGTCTTCATTGTTACTTTGACCTTGAATATGCCCTTTTAACTTGACCTAAGTCTATTTTCTCACCTCTTACCACTTTATTAATTTCATATGTATTCCTTTGACAAGTCCGTGTGTGATCAGATTGTTCGAAATGTATTGCGCAAATACATTACACGATTCAGACAAATTACGTCTTCTTATTGCTTTATCTAAATTATTGTTATTATTTGATTCCCAAAATCACCGTCATTGGTTGAAATTTTTTATATAAATCTATGTCAATTAGAGTAAAGCCTGAAGAAGATCTAAGTGAAAACAATATTGTTAGCTTATACGTCTTGTTCTAATTACACTTCTATAGCTTTCACCCACTGAGTTCAAGCTGCGAGAAAATAAACATTTGCCTACACTGGTTGAATAGTCGCGCAATAAACACAGGAGGTGAGTAAGGTGACTGATAACAGTGTGGTAAGGTCAGCTGAAATCACAGGAACAAGAAACTTTTAAAATTACACTGAGTGTAGGAAGAGCTGAAGATTACTCAATCAAAGGAAAGAGATAATAAGAACATCCATCCATAGCTACTGTCTGAACATGAATAGGAATTAAAGGCGTCTGATAGCCAGTTTTTCGTCTGTAGTCATCTTAACTTGCAGTGGTGACTATGTTTCTATTCTTTTCCGTTTGTTTACCTAATGTTCCCTGAGGAATTCTATTAAGTACAAATAATTGATCAACGGTTATGCAGTGATAGAAATGTTTCTACGAGTCTAAAAGGATATTGGCATTAATAACAGAGAAATGCAGTTAGATGAGGTTAGGTTGACCACATAACTTACAATGACACGTATCTATTCATTAAATAAAAAAATATTTTGAAGTTAAAAGGATACTGGACATAAATATTGTCTTTGCAGTCGGAAATGATTTAATGCACAACGACTTCATCCTTATTCTTATCTTTTGATCACTCAGGCAATAATAAACGTTTCCGCGTCACTACATATACACTATAAACACGACCGTAGATTTTTCCAAGTAACACTCAACTGTTTGATAAGATGTTGTGATTTCTGATGACAACATAAATAATGTTGTCCTCTTTTTTAACAAGGAGACTTCTAACGCAAAAATTTGAAACAGACAATAATAATGGATATCTAGTAGAAAATAAGTCAAAAATAACCTACATCAAATAAATTGAAACAAACGAATCAAATAAAATTTATCAGCAAGTTTACGTACACATCACTGGATGACTTTCTCAGTAACATGCTCAATTAAGCAGTGAGTAAATGTGGCTCAATTATTTATATTTAATATATTGTGGGGTATTTTCACTCAGCAAGGTGTAACTTCATACGTATATGTACGTCCCAGTTAGCAAATCAAGTACAAAAATAAAAGTTCGAATTTCACTGCAGCTTTACGGTTTGCAAAACTGTGAGAAATTTCGAAAATTCATTTCTATTTATTGTGGGCAGTGAAACAGTTAGTCAGTATCACGAAGGAAGAACAAGATTGCCTTGAACAAATTAAGTTGAAGGAAGGTAGACATAATAAAAGACAACCATGACATATCACGTTTACTGCACAATCTGCAAGTGTAAATATTCAAATAGATGATGTCCATAACCTTCGTTGTAAGTATTTCACTAAGCCAACCCATAACCCCGACCCAGATCTCAATTTAATCCAACTCTAACCCTACACTAAACTTAACCATAAGTCTGACCTTAGACCAGGGTGGAACTTGAAAAGAAGACTATGAAAAGCATCATTGGTAATGTTAAGAAGTCTGACAGGGTTGGTTCAAGGTCATTTGGCTGTGATTTATATTATACCTTCTTGAAAAAAATGCTCATAACACTTAACTGGCCACCGTGTAATATGATACTCACCAATACCTTCAGTGGAAGAGGACATTTTGTTGTCAGCAAGTTGTTTTGTGAAGTGCGAAAAGATAAACTGAAGTGGAGTAAAATGTGCCATTTTGACTTCTGATGTTTCACAGACTGTTTATATTAAATACAGATTTTCTGGGCTGAATATGATGTATAATAATATTTCCTAGTACACATTCTGATGCTCTAGACAGCATTTTCTTTCATATTTGTAACACCTCAAGATTTTGTGTCATCTTCGTATTTTACCTTTCTGTGACAAAATGTTTGCTTCTTATGCTAATTATTCCACCTAATTATGTTAAGATAGCATCATTTTCCGTTATTATAAATGCTATTGACTTAACACGCTGAAGAGAATAGTCGTTAATTTAATTTCAGCAGTGAATGAAAATTCGTCAGTTTTAGAGATATTTCACCCTGATATCTGATGAAACAACTGTTCACTGAAAACATAATACTCCTTAGAAGTAATATGACTGTGTCCAAGGGTGAAGAAGGATATATTCAGGAAATGATAATTCAGAATTCACCTTTCTTTAAACTATCTTTGCTGAAACACTACAATGCACTCTGCCCCAACACCTACATAAAGTCATTCCAAACAGAAAAATAAGATAACTCTTCACCGTACAGTAGCATATCTTATTCCAAAAGTTAAACTGTTCTTAAATTATGCCGGTTTGAGAAACACAGTTATTTTAAGTCATGTAAAATTTCTGCAGGGTGGTGCAAACACTTCAAGTAATAATTCGCACTGAAGTTTGATATGAACACTTCTCTATTCTACACTTTGGAAAGGAGCTTTCAAATTGCCTAGCTTCATTTAGATTGAACTTACGGGTCTCTGCATTTGTAAGATTACACACATATTAATCAACTTTCCATGTTCATTGATAAGTCTGATCATTTACAGATTAAAATGATTAGGAATTATGTATTTACTTTCAGTCGTAAGACATAAATTAAGGACCTGTCTATTTACTTTACCAACCCCAGAAAATTTTGAAGGTGTTTTGCTTGAAATCAATCACTGAATACCTTTAGTTATCATGTTCTGAAAACTGTAAGTAATCTGTATGGCGTTAAGGTGTACACGACAAAATGTCGCTCACGAACTAACCAACTCACTTCTAACGATAAAACGAATTTGACTTAAATTTCTGGAACAATAATACCAGCAGTAAGAAAGTAGCACATATCGAGTAAACGTTTGTCCCGTTAAGCGTTTGCTCGTTATGGCATTCCTGGACTCATCATAACAAACGAATTCTAAAAGTTTGTTATAAGTATATAGTATGAAGTATAAAGTTTGGTTGAACACTTACGTAATCCGTCTTATTTTGCAAAAATTATAGTAACACAGTAGATGAGAAATAGTAAGTATAATAATTAAAATATATCACAAGTTAGCATTTTTACCAATCACCGTCAGCCTCCATGAAGAATTATCTATTCAATAATCTTATGTGAATATATATCAAGGTCAGATGAGTGAAGAATGATGAAAACTAAAACTGTTTTCTAGGGAGTCTGATGATGTGCAATGAATAGAAACGAATTCCAAAAATATCTGAGATCTTCCATGAAAATATTTAGAAGACAAGGCATCAAACGGACAAGTAAGTAAGCAAGTAAAAACGAAGTCATTTGGACACAAAAATCATAAAGGCGACCTGGGATACAGATATGAAACAAAGAAGTGCTGTTTGAGAAAAGAGACACAATGCAGGTGATGATGAGCGATTAATAAATAAAAACAAAATAAAACTGCATATAAACAAACCGAATCAGAAAAATCACACACAGGAAACACCTACTAGACTCATCTAAAACAATATTGAAATAAAAAACAAAATTCACATTAACGAAAAAGACGACGACAAAAAAATGAACAGAAAGCCAAAACATCCATAATAAAATCTAAAATACTAACAGTATATACACAGCAGAAAAATAAAATGTAAGTAAACTACAGGCCAAAAACAGAGTAAAGAAACGAAGGAGAGGTTTCAAATAGCATTTCAAAACAAATTGATGTCATCCATTAAAAAAAAGTGAATCGATAATAGTAAAAACAAAAAAACACCATTTTACAAATCAAGTGAAAGAGGTATGTGCCGAGAAAAACCCACGCTGGATTCAGTCTAAATCAACAATCAATACATTGGCCGGTACACAGTGAACAATTTCAAAAGAATGGTATTCTGATGCAATCAACATCGAGTGAAATGCCAACTTCATCTACAAAATATCCCAAGAGAATAACAACATAAATGTAGTACATCGTAGGGTAGAACTCCGTGAGTCAGCAGTTTCGAACAGTTTGTTTGTGACTTCAGCTGTGGTTGTCAAGAGAAGTGAGGCACTGCACACCGAGGACCAGCAAATGGACATCCACATTATTCTCACCAGTCACATATGGAAACAGATAGGTATACGGGTGTCAGTCTATGGACTTCCACTTGCTGCGATGAAGGGCTATAAGAGTATCAAGGCACCTGCAAGCTATGATTCATTCTCCTACGGAGCCATGTCTGAATGCGTGCCGAGATTTGCATGACGACTACACATTACAGTCCATTTCGTCACTGTCTTAATTAGTTCAGAGGGGGCCACACTGTGACCATATGAGGTGTGAATACTTCAGTCAATCCGAGAATAGTGATTGTCTGTCTGATGCTCAATGCACGACCAATGTGGGGTGACGGGATGACATCATTTCATCTAAAATACTGTCGAGTTTAGCTTTATGGGAGGCCGTCCGGATAATCGAGGCTGGTGTAAAGTGAACAGACTTCAAAATCCACTGGAATCATTCACACTGAGCCACAGTGCATGTCTTCATTGACCAACTGCATAGGAAAGTTGACATGCATTTATGCATGCGATTATGTATGTACAATAGGTGAGTTTATGCCTCCTGATTCGCTTGTGTGAGTGAATTCGAATTGAACAGTTCGCTGAATGGATCAGTACACTAGTGAATAAATCATGATTGGTTTTAGAAAAAATGTGTACGTGTGTGTCATTTGCACTATGAAAAATAAATACAACTATAATTTCCTGGTTGAGAATTTCACAAGATGAAAGTGTGAAAAGATAAATTGGGAAACTTACCTTGTACTACAATCCATAAATTGTCAGGAAACATACATTTCCAAGCGATATTGCAACTCAGATGTCAAGCGAACGAAATCAGAAATATTCCGATATGCCACATCACTGAAACCAATGAAATATCACATTCAGATCGCAGACACGACTGCTGATAAATTCATCCGTCATAGTGGCGATCACCCAGGATCTCCAACAATCAGTCAGTCAACAGGTAGTCGGTAAACTACTGGATGTTGACGAATAAAGCTTGACCGAATGAGAGCGATAAAACACTGAACACAACCACAGACAACATGGTTTCATTCCTAACAGGTCATAATACACGAGAGTGAACATCGCACGGACGAAGCTATTTAGGCGACTAGCCACTGCAGAAGCTGAAAACGATGCTCATCGAATCACATACTCGAAGTAAATACAAAAGAAGTCTTCAAGATGCAATGAGACGATTTCTTCATGGAATTCGTCGTGTCGAGAATTCACGACTCAATCTGACAAATGGGTACTCGAATTGTCATTCGGTTATCGAACGAGAACACGAATGCAATGCTCTCTGACGAAGAGAACACAGGATTCTGACACAGTGCATGTGAACATCAAGGACAGCCAGAATCACAATATAACAACAAACTGAACATTTTTGAGTAATTCCACTGACACCTAACTCAGTTAACTGCAATTTATTTCTGATTTGGTTTTGTTGGTTATTCTAGAAACGACAACTACTGTGAATTTACATGGACGTAGATGAAGGAATGAATTAGGTGGCGAGAACCTGCTGAAAATTTCCACCAAGTGAAACTTCTGAGACATACTTGATAAATGCTGTAGGAAGTGGTTGAATGCGATTCCAGCAATCACTGCAATCAATAAGAAAGTTATTAAATTTAAATTTTTTTAAAATTTTGATTGCAGTTTGATGCCACACAGTATTTTCAGTAAAAGTATGGAATTTTCAGCATGGATATGCTGCAAATGCAGTGGAAGTTTACACTTCACAATTCAATTCAATTAAGATGCGAGGGAATCTGGATTTGTGTTGGTGTTGCTATATGGAGAAGTGGTGAATGTATAGAAAAAGAATTCATTGTAAATGAATGAGTATCGATTTCTCATTGGGCGGTGTGCAAATCCGATGGTACTACATGACAGTTCGTTTTCGTCCTAACAACATTCTTGCGTATGAACTCTTAAGTTAGCGACGGGCGTCTGAAATCACCTGTATTGTTGCTGCTTATATGTCTGCATTTTGAGCCTAACGGTTTGATCCACGTTGGAATTTTCTCAAAACACAATTGAGTCGTATAAATGTATGCAGAGTGGGACGTCGGATATAACAAGATGTTCAGGTTATCTAAGAATACTCCCATCACTCCAGATGAATCACTTAATTGGGAGTGTTTCCTTATATAATCTGTAATTAGGTCTGTTGATGAAGTTACTAGTACGGTCGAACATTCATTGGGAGTATAAATGTTTCTGAGCAGACTGTTATGTTGGAGAAATATGTAAATATGCCTATCAAGAAATACAATTTTTCAATTATGGTTGTGATTATAAAAGATATTTGATATGTTCATACTTCAAACATAATTGTTTTGATGGCATTTCAACACAACGTTACGATGGCAAACAAAAAACTGACTGCACTGAAGGATGGTCTTACTTTTCCCTGAATTAAATTATAATATTTTGAGAATTTGAATGATTGTTCTAGATATCGTTAAGAAATCGAAAGCATCTGTGGTTAATTACCTCAAAGAAACGTCATAGATATCAGCGGAATTCATTATTAACCTTTGGGTTGCGAAATGATTTATTTGGTTCATACATCAGTCTTTCTGTAAAATTATAAAACGGATATGTTATTGACACAACATATGACAGCGATTAGATTTTGTGCTATACTACGTCAACCAATATCAAAGTTCAGATTGAATTACTTGAGGTTATGCAAATGATACATGATATAAAAAAGAGAGATCAACGTATGAAAATTAACAAGTCGGGAACTGCACTTCCTAAATTCTATTGAGACAAATGTTAAAGTGAGTATTAAACCGAACGAAGGTGGGATAATCTTGTATGAAATATGACACATAAACCAAAGGGAAAAAGTGGAAACTAACAGTATAGCTCTAGAGC
Source organism: Trichobilharzia szidati (assembly GCA_944472155.2). Taxonomy (NCBI): domain Eukaryota; kingdom Metazoa; phylum Platyhelminthes; class Trematoda; order Strigeidida; family Schistosomatidae; genus Trichobilharzia; species Trichobilharzia szidati. Next base: position 69,982 of record OX235279.1, read on the forward strand.
ATGAGAGAAATCAAAAAAATTCAAATAGTAGGGCGAAAATAATAAAAACGATTGCACAAAACAAATCATAAACCATGAAAATTCAAAAATAAGTTCCGAAAAAAGTCAGGACAAAACACAATCTATGCAAGCATATGCTATAGTAAAAAGATCTCAACCACAAAAACTAACAAGTAAATTGAGCAGACAAAAAACGAATAGACAAAACCAACCAATAAAAAACCATAACAAAAAAACAAACAAGTCAGAAGGCAAAATGAAATTAAAAAAGAAATAAGACAAATAACCAGAAATGACAATCAAAGGAGTAAGTAAAGAGTAAACGAACATCAGACTGAAGTCAGTCTACATTAACGCTCATTACATTGTCAGCTCCACAGTGAGCAATTTCAAAAGAATGGTATTCTGATGCAATCAACATCGAGTGAAATGCCAACTTCATCTACAAAATATCCCAAGAGAATAACAACATAAATGTAGTACATCGTAGGGTAGAACTCCGTGAGTCAGCAGTTTCGAACAGTTTGTTTGTGACTTCAGCTGTGGTTGTCAAGAGAAGTGAGGCACTGCACACCGAGGACCAGCAAATGGACATCCACATTATTCTCACCAGTCACATATGGAAACAGATAGGTATACGGGTGTCAGTCTATGGACTTCCACTTGCTGCGATGAAGGGCTATAAGAGTATCAAGGCACCTGCAAGCTATGATTCATTCTCCTACGGAGCCATGTCTGAATGCGTGCCGAGATTTGCATGACGACTACACATTACAGTCCATTTCGTCACTGTCTTAATTAGTTCAGAGGGGGCCACACTGTGACCATATGAGGTGTGAATACTTCAGTCAATCCGAGAATAGTGATTGTCTGTCTGATGCTCAATGCACGACCAATGTGGGGTGACGGGATGACATCATTTCATCTAAAATACTGTCGAGTTTAGCTTTATGGGAGGCCGTCCGGATAATCGAGGCTGGTGTAAAGTGAACAGACTTCAAAATCCACTGGAATCATTCACACTGAGCCACAGTGCATGTCTTCATTGACCAACTGCATGGGAAAGTTGACATGCATTTATGCATGCGATTATGTATGTACAATAGGTGAGTTTATGCCTCCTGATTCGCTTGTGTGAGTGAATTCGAATTGAACAGTTCGCTGAATGGATCAGTACACTGGTGAATAAATCATGATTGGTGTTGGGAAAATGTGAATCTGAAAATAATGAAATTCTTGGAAAGAGCATGAAGTAAGTCGCAGGAACACAGCTTCAGAGAACCGCAGCACGAAACGCTCAAGTATAAGAAGTTGTGACTCATTGCTCCATGCAACACTCACTGGTCAGTCGTTATTCTTCTCCTAAATGTATTTTCAGATGGATCAACAGACGATAAAATTATTACTCGGATCGAACGAGAGATAATATTTATTTAAGTAGGCAGTCATTTATGCATTTATGAATTCAAATGTATCTATAACCACGATTAATCTAGAGACGAGTGAATGTGATGAGAGCAAATAGGTGTGTCTTTTGCACTGTGGTAAAAAGACACATGCGTAATTGTCTGCTTGAGAATTTCACGAAAAGGCTTTCAGGATATATAAGAGGCACATACCTTTTTCTGTAATGCAAAAACGGTTAGGAAGAAATGTTTGATACTGCATTGTAATACAGATATCACGATTAGCGAATTCAGAAATATTCCGATATGCCACATCACTGAAACCAATGAAATATCACATTCAGATCGCAGACACGACTGCTGATATATTCATCAGTCATAGTGGCGGCCAGCCAGCATCTCTAACAATCAGTGAGTCCGCATGTAGTCGGTAAACTGCTGGATGTCGACAAATAAAGCTTGACCGAATGAGAGCGATAAAACACTGAACACAACCACAGACAACATGGTTTCATTCCCAACAGGTCATAATACACGAGAGTGAACATCGCACGGACGAAGCTATTTAGGCGACTAGCCACTGCAGAAGCTGAAAACGATGCTCATCGAATCACATACTCGAAGTAAATACAAAAGAAGTCTTCAAGATGCAATGAGACGATTTCTTCATGGAATTCGTCGTGTCGAGAATTCACGACTCAATCTGACAAATGGGTACTCGAATTGTCATTCGGTTATCGAACGAGAACACGAATGCAATGCTCTCTGACGAAGAGAACACAGGATTCTGACACAATGCGCGTGAACTTCAAGGACAGCCGGAATCGCAATGTAACAACAAACTGAACAGTTCTGAGTTATTCCACTGACACCTAACTCAGTTAAGTGCAGTTTATTTCTGATTTGGTTTTGTTGGTTATTCTGGAAACGACAAATACTGTGAATTTACATGGACGTAGATGAAGTAATGAATTGGGTGGCAAGAATCTGCTGAAAATTTCTACCAAGTGAAACTCCTGAGATATACTTGATAAATGTGGTTGAATGCGATTCCAGCAATCACTGCAATCAATAAGAAAGTTATGCTGCAAATGCAGTGGAAGTTTACACTTCACAATTCAATTCAATTAAGATGCGAGAGGTTCTGGAAGAAAATATAAATCTCTCAACTTCCATGGATTCCTGTAAATGTTTCAATATGAAGAAGCGGTGAATGTATAGACAAAGAATTCATTGTAAATGAATGAGTATCGATTTCTCATTGGGCGGTGTGCAAATCCGATGGTACTACATGACAGTTCGTTTTCGTCCTAACAACATTCTTGCGTATGAACTCTTAAGTTAGCGACGGGTGTCTGAAATCACCTGTATTGTTGCTGTTTATATGTCTGCATTTTGAGCACAAAACACAATTGAGTCGTATAAATGTATGCAGAGTGGGACGTCGGATATAACAAGATGTTCAGGTTATCTAAGAATACTCCAATCTCTCTGGATGAATCACTTAATTGTGAGTGTTTCCTGATATCGTCTGTAATCATATCTGTTTATTTAATTTCGTTTGCAATCGGGCGTTCATTGGAAAACAAATTTCTTTAAGGTTATGATTTATCATTAATGATTTTCTGTATATTTTTATTTTGTTTATAAATATATTTGAATTTCCTTGGATTTTTTTGTAGGTAATTTTTATGTTTTTATTTTCGAATATTTAGATAAGTAGCATATTTCGATTTTGAATGAATTTTGGGTATATATGTCACTTACGTTTCTCTGATATTATAAATATGTTATTTTTTCAATTAAATATTTTGAAGAAAATTATATTATTGTTCGCAGATATTTGCCTCTCATAACAACTTGTAAAATGTGCGGTTGCAGTCCCAACCAAACTTAACATTTTCTGCAATAAACGACTACTCATTTGTCACCATAAACCTGAAGTTTAACGATTAAATAAATAAAGCCGCCCGTTTTTATTCAAAACGGGTTTGAGGTGAGTCAAAAATCTGTGTTATAGGATACAAAAACATGCATACAGATTTTAAAATATGTGCATTACAGACGCGTAATACGATCATGGAAAGAAGCAGTTCCTCTAAATGACTGACAGTCACTTTATTTATTGAAGCTGCGTTAATGGTAGTGCGAGTGTAAGGTGAAAGTAACAAATAATTCCAAAAAAATAAGAATATTTGAAAAAATCTCTTTAAAAGCACACCTTTCAACTCTGCACAAAAACAAAATATATATACATACATATATCCATATCCTCTAAATAAACTGGCGAAATTTGCATAATGACAGCCGATATATAAAGCAAAAACAGAAACAGGTAATTATGGGAAATAAAAACGCAATCCGAAATCAGGAAGAAAAAAATAAAACAACAAAAGGAGAACCAACGTAAAAGTTTAGATGAAAATCCAAACAAAAAATGAAAAAAATAAAAGTCGGATTCAGCGAAGAAAACTTTCTTTATCGACGAAATCATCTTCAGAGGCTGTACAATCGTATTTATACTTACAAAAGTATATAGTGGTCTATTATTGAGTAATAGGGGGTGACATAATTGATATAATTACTCAGAAGTGGCTTTAGAAGTGAAAATTAGAAGTTGAAAATTACGCGGTAGCCAACGGCAAAAAGATAGAAATTTGATAAGGTTAAAATTGCTATTAAGTGAGAATAAAGGTATTTGAGTGTCAATTTAACAAGTGTGAAGAGGGTGTGAAAATATACAAAAGGAGCATATGAGAGTGATAATAGCGAATTAATTATTGAAGCAAAAGCTAACTAAAAGTGAAAGTAGAATGAAAAGAAAAAATCAAAAAATGTTTCATTTACAAGGAACGATTAGTGAAGAGGTTAAGACCAAGGTAGAATAAGAGACTGAACAAACTTTTTTCTGTATACAGAGTTCAGGGTTGTATTGATGAATTGCTAGAGCCTCCGCCATATACAAAAGCCGAAACCTGACGCCCTTTGTACCATTTGGCTTCACTTTGTAGATGATCTTGAAAGAGGGTTCTGGTGGAGCTACGTGGCCTGAGTTCACCAAATGCTCGAGAATTGAGCTAGTAATTGTCTTACATTGTCCCTTTGCTAGCCATGCCGGATAATGCTCAGAGATGCGTTTGGAAAGCGTGCGCTTTGTGTGGCCAATATAACTAGCTCCACACGAGCAAGTGAATTTATAAACACGCATTGAGGTGGCCCAAAGCGGCAGTTTATCCTTCACACACCCGTTGATCATTTGTCGGCTGTAGAAGTTGATACGTAGCTCAGCCATAAAAAAGGCTTTCCTCAGTGATCTGCGTAAGCGATTCTTCAGGATCTCAGCTGCGGTATCACCTTTAAATTCAACACTCATAAACAGTAGTTTCTTCGGCACCGTCTGCATTCTTTCAGGTTTTTCCCTTGGCTTCATGTTTTTCTCGATAAATCTCGGAGGATATCCATTCTCTATAAGGACTTGTCTGAGTCGCTCCAGTTCCCCATCGATTGTATCACTGGAACATATCCTCCTTATTCTTGAGGATAAGGAATGGATTAGATTTCTCTTCCTTCTCAGAAGGACCCAGCTATGGAAATTTGTGTACTGACCATTCCATGTTGGTTTCCTGTAGATCGATCTTTGAAGAGAACCATCCGATCTCCTCTTTAGAAAAACATCCAGAAAATGGAATTCCGAGTTATTCTCTGATTCCGACGTGAACTTGATGGCATGATGGCAGCTGTTGAACTCTTTGGTTATCAATTCGATGTCGGTATTGTCGTCACATATGATGAAAGTATCATCCATGTATCTTTGGTACAGATGGAAGCTGTCGATAGTAGGCCGTAAAATATTATTCTCCAAACTGCCCAAGAAGCAGTCTGCAAGTAAAGGACCCAATGGTGACCCCATTGCAACTCCATCTCTTTGTCTATAAATCGTATTGTTGAACTTGAACTGAACATTTAGGGTGCACCTCAATAGTAGTTCCTTTAAGTAGTGGATCGGAACACATACGTCTACGTTATTATCCTCAATGAATTTGCATATAAAGCAGATAGTTTCAGTGAGGGGAACGTTGGTGAAAAGCGAAGTGACATCCATGGATATCATTTTCTTCCCAGATACATTAGCATCATTTATTGAGTCGACGAATTCAAACGAATCAGAAACACTATGCTTGCAGAGGTTGTTTCTGATAGGTAGGAGGATATCTGCGAGCCATTTGGCAGTAGCATGATATGGAGAATTTATCATGTCCAAGATTGGACGTAGTGGCACGTTCTCTTTGTGCACTTTCGGCAGACCGTATAAACGGGGAATCACGGAACCGGAGGGTCGTATTTGCTCGAACAATTCAGAGCTGATAATCGACTCGTTCTTAATCTTCTTTAGCATTTGTGTCAGCTTGTCTTCAATTTGTTCCGTTTGGTCTTTCTGGCTACTTTCTTTTGAAAATTTGTTTTCTAAAGAACAAAAACTTGGTTCTGACACGCCCTGACAAAGGTGCTGGCATTGTCCTGATGGATCGCCAAGACTACATCGATAAAATGTTATCAGTCTTGTCAGATGAAAACAAATTTTCAAAAGAAAGTAGCCAGAAAGACCAAACGGAACAAATTGAAGACAAGCTGACACAAATGCTAAAGAAGATTAAGAACGAGTCGATTATCAGCTCTGAATTGTTCGAGCAAATACGACCCTCCGGTTCCGTGATTCCCCGTTTATACGGTCTGCCGAAAGTGCACAAAGAGAACGTGCCACTACGTCCAATCTTGGACATGATAAATTCTCCATATCATGCTACTGCCAAATGGCTCGCAGATATCCTCCTACCTATCAGAAACAACCTCTGCAAGCATAGTGTTTCTGATTCGTTTGAATTCGTCGACTCAATAAATGATGCTAATGTATCTGGGAAGAAAATGATATCCATGGATGTCACTTCGCTTTTCACCAACGTTCCCCTCACTGAAACTATCTGCTTTATATGCAAATTCATTGAGGATAATAACGTAGACGTATGTGTTCCGATCCACTACTTAAAGGAACTACTATTGAGGTGCACCCTAAATGTTCAGTTCAAGTTCAACAATACGATTTATAGACAAAGAGATGGAGTTGCAATGGGGTCACCATTGGGTCCTTTACTTGCAGACTGCTTCTTGGGCAGTTTGGAGAATAATATTTTACGGCCTACTATCGACAGCTTCCATCTGTACCAAAGATACATGGATGATACTTTCATCATATGTGACGACAATACCGACATCGAATTGATAACCAAAGAGTTCAACAGCTGCCATCATGCCATCAAGTTCACGTCGGAATCAGAGAATAACTCGGAATTCCATTTTCTGGATGTTTTTCTAAAGAGGAGATCGGATGGTTCTCTTCAAAGATCGATCTACAGGAAACCAACATGGAATGGTCAGTACACAAATTTCCATAGCTGGGTCCTTCTGAGAAGGAAGAGAAATCTAATCCATTCCTTATCCTCAAGAATAAGGAGGATATGTTCCAGTGATACAATCGATGGGGAACTGGAGCGACTCAGACAAGTCCTTATAGAGAATGGATATCCTCCGAGATTTATCGAGAAAAACATGAAGCCAAGGGAAAAACCTGAAAGAATGCAGACGGTGCCGAAGAAACTACTGTTTATGAGTGTTGAATTTAAAGGTGATACCGCAGCTGAGATCCTGAAGAATCGCTTACGCAGATCACTGAGGAAAGCCTTTTTTATGGCTGAGCTACGTATCAACTTCTACAGCCGACAAATGATCAACGGGTGTGTGAAGGATAAACTGCCGCTTTGGGCCACCTCAATGCGTGTTTATAAATTCACTTGCTCGTGTGGAGCTAGTTATATTGGCCACACAAAGCGCACGCTTTCCAAACGCATCTCTGAGCATTATCCGGCATGGCTAGCAAAGGGACAATGTAAGACAATTACTAGCTCAATTCTCGAGCATTTGGTGAACTCAGGCCACGTAGCTCCACCAGAACCCTCTTTCAAGATCATCTACAAAGTGAAGCCAAATGGTACAAAGGGCGTCAGGTTTCGGCTTTTGTATATGGCGGAGGCTCTAGCAATTCATCAATACAACCCTGAACTCTGTATACAGAAAAAAGTTTGTTCAGTCTCTTATTCTACCTTGGTCTTAACCTCTTCACTAATCGTTCCTTGTAAATGAAACATTTTTTGATTTTTTCTTTTCATTCTACTTTCACTTTTAGTTAGCTTTTGCTTCAATAATTAATTCGCTATTATCACTCTCATATGCTCCTTTTGTATATTTTCACACCCTCTTCACACTTGTTAAATTGACACTCAAATACCTTTATTCTCACTTAATAGCAATTTTAACCTTATCAAATTTCTATCTTTTTGCCGTTGGCTACCACGTAATTTTCAACTTCTAATTTTCACTTCTAAAGCCACTTCTGAGTAATTATATCAATTATGTCACCCCCTATTACTCAATAATAGACCACTATATACTTTTGTAAGTATAAATACGATTGTACAGCCTCTGAAGATGATTTCGTCGATAAAGAAAATTTTCTTCACTGGAAAAATGAATAATTCAAACAGAAAAATCCAGAACTCCTACGGAGCCATGTCTGAATACGTGCCGAGATTTGCATGACGACTACACATTACAGTCCATTTTGTCACTGTCTCAATCAGTTCAGAGAGGGCCACACTGTGAGCATATGAGGTGTGAATGCTTCAGTCAATCTCAGAATAGCGGTTGTCTGTCTGATGCTCAATGCACGACCAATGTGGGGTGACGGGATGACATCATTTCATCTAAAATACTGTCAAGTTTAGCTTAATAGGAGCCCGTCCGGATAATCTAGGCAAATGAACAGTAAATATACTTCAGAATCCACTGAAATCATTCACACTGAGCCACAGTGCATGTCTTCATTGACCAACTGCATAGGAAAGTTGACATGCATTTGTGCATGTGATTATGTATGTACAATAGATGAGTTTATGCCTCCTGATTCGCTTGTGTGAGTGAATTCGAATTGAACAGTTCGCTGAATGGATCAGTACACTGGTGAATAAATCATGATTGGTGTTGGGAAAATGTGAATCTGAAAATAATGACTTCCTTTGAAAGAGCATCAATTAAGTCGCAGGAACACAGCTTCAGAGAACCGCAGCACGAAACGCTGAAGTATAAGAAGTTGTGACTCATTGCTCCATGCAACACTAACTAGTCAGTCGTTATTCTTCTCCCTGATACATTTTCATGTGAATCATCGGAGGAAAAAGTTATTATAAGTTTCCAGATTGTAGGTGTTACGAGTATCCTGTGTTAATTTGAGCGTCATAAATTATTGATTCATTATAATTTATGTAAATTAATCCCAGCGTTTTCAGAAAATCAATGCACGATTTTTCTGAATATTTCACTGTTTAAGCCACAGCTTCTTCAGGAGATTTATTCGGATTTTTATTAATCAATAAAATATATAGTCAAAATGTTTTACTTAAATTGAAGTCAGTTTATTTGAAGGTCATTTGTCCATGGGTATTTTCACCAATGAAAATAAGTATGCAGTCATCATAAATATTTGTAATGACTATTGTCAAATTGTTGTTGTGTATACTCTTCTATAGTTGATTTATAAACATTTGTTTTTTATGACTTTGTGTATAAGTGTTATTTGTCATCTGGAATATACATGAATTCATATATGATAAACATGATACTACATGTTCTAAAAGTCAAGGAGGCTCATATAGTGTTTGTTGTTTTTTCATCTGTCTTGCTTCATAAGTGTTTACCATATAGGTGAAAAGTCTATCACTTCTTTCATATTCACTGCATTTGATGTGGTTAAAATGTGCATGGCTTCAGAATTCAATCTTTCTTTACGTGAATGAAATCCTCTTCCAATAATTCCGACATTGTTGAAATGAATCTTATGTCCGACTTCTATCTCATGCATTGCTAAAGCCGATCATTTTTCTAGACATCGTAATTCCACTTCATTTCTAGGTGAACGTTTCGTGCATAGTCATGTCAAATGACCTTCAAATAAACTGATTTAAATTAATGATAAACACTTTTGAATATAAATTTTGATGAGTCATAAAAATCAGAGTAAATCTGCTGAAGGAGCTGAGGGTTACACAGCGAAACATTCAGAAAAACCATGTTTTGATTTCCTTAACACGCTGGGATTAATTTACAAAATTTATGAAGAATAAAATTGTTACCTGAATCAAACGGAAGACAATGTTCATTTAAGTAGGCAGTCATTTATGCATTTATGAATTCAAATGTATCTATAACCACGATTAATCTAGAGACGAGTGAATGTGATGAGAGCAAACAGGTGTGTCTTTTGCACTGTGGTAAAAAGACACATGCGTAATTGTCTGCTTGAGAATTTCACGAAAAGGCTTTCAGGATATATAAGAGGCACATACCTTTTTCTGTAATGCAAAAACGGTTAGGAAGAAATGTTTGATACTGCATTGTAATACAGATATCACGATTAGCGAATTCAGAAATATTCCGATATGCCACATCACTGAAACCAATGAAATATCACATTCAGATCGCAGACACGACTGCTGATATATTCATCAGTCATAGTGGCGGCCAGCCAGCATCTCTAACAATCAGTGAGTCCGCATGTAGTCGGTAAACTGCTGGATGTCGACAAATAAAGCTTGACCGAATGAGAGCGATAAAACACTGAACACAACCACAGACAACATGGTTTCATTCCCAACAGGTCATAATACACGAGAGTGAACATCGCACGGACGAAGCTATTTAGGCGACTAGCCACTGCAGAAGCTGAAAACGATGCTCATCGAATCACATACTCGAAGTAAATACAAAAGAAGTCTTCAAGATGCAATGAGACGATTTCTTCATGGAATTCGTCGTGTCGAGAATTCACGACTCAATCTGACAAATGGGTACTCGAATTGTCATTCGGTTATCGAACGAGAACACGAATGCAATGCTCTCTGACGAAGAGAACACAGGATTCTGACACAATGCGCGTGAACTTCAAGGACAGCCGGAATCGCAATGTAACAACAAACTGAACAGTTCTGAGTTATTCCACTGACACCTAACTCAGTTAAGTGCAGTTTATTTCTGATTTGGTTTTGTTGGTTATTCTGGAAACGACAAATACTGTGAATTTACATGGACGTAGATGAAGTAATGAATTGGGTGGCAAGAATCTGCTGAAAATTTCTACCAAGTGAAACTCCTGAGATATACTTGATAAATGTGGTTGAATGCGATTCCAGCAATCACTGCAATCAATAAGAAAGTTATGCTGCAAATGCAGTGGAAGTTTACACTTCACAATTCAATTCAATTAAGATGCGAGAGGTTCTGGAAGAAAATATAAATCTCTCAACTTCCATGGATTCCTGTAAATGTTTCAATATGAAGAAGCGGTGAATGTATAGACAAAGAATTCATTGTAAATGAATGAGTATCGATTTCTCATTGGGCGGTGTGCAAATCCGATGGTACTACATGACAGTTCGTTTTCGTCCTAACAACATTCTTGCGTGTAAAATGGTGATTTATCGACCGTTGTGATAAGTACGTACTTTGTTGATATCTCTGTTTGTTATTTCATAGTATAAGTGGTTTTCGAAACGTGTATATTCACGTAGAATGCTTCACATTAGAATGTCTTTGAATTTGTTTGCTTTTTTTATGTTTTTTTATGCGGATTTTCCATTGCGGGTTTTTCAAAATTTTCGTTTTGTTTTCTTATCTCCGTTAGCGTTTATTGATAATTTTAGGATTATCTTCCATTAGTAAGTAACTGTTTTTATTTTTTTCACCAGGAATTTAGTTTTCAGGATGTTTATGTATTTATCTCAATCTATCTTAGTTAATTGTGCATCGGTTGCATAGCGGTTAGGACGCTTGCCGACCATGCACATGGTCGGGTGTTCGATCCCCGGCCGGCGCACTCCTTTACCTCGCTAAGCCAGAAATAGTACTGGTGAAGAGGAAAGGTTGGGCATGGGGCTAGCAACCTCATCCTGTAAAATAAACACTGCCGCAGAAACTTCAACCACTAGCTTGAAGCCCTATGTTCCACTGGGGAACGTGAAGGAAAATAAATAAATAATCCTAGTCAATTTGTAAATATATGCTAATCTTTTTATGCGCAGATATATACTTCTAATTGTTATGCCATCGAATTTTTCAATTTTCACCTATTTGATAGTGAAATTAATTCGGATTATTTGACTTACTCAATACTAATATGTAATTGTATTTTGAAATTGTATTTGTAGTTACACAGGTCTTTTTGCAAACATATATTTATATGGATTTGTTTTAATGAAAGTATTTGAAAAATAGAAGGCGAATAATGATTGCAATCAATGAATTCTATACCAGCATTGGTTGCTTCCATCATTCGATTTGTTCTACAGAATACCGTAACAAAAGCATATTTTATTGGCTTATTTTATGTCAGCGATGCGAATTCCCCCTATTCCAGGTCAGTGGATGGTAACAGTTCAGAGGAAGTTGTTTCATTTTAGTAATTCGACTACGACTTATGTTTAGGAAAGAGGGCTATAATTCTTATAACCTACTAATTAGACTGTTCTCTTGTTGTTCCTTCATGAGGCTCGCATGAATATAATAGATCCAGCTGGAATATAACTGAATGAATTGAAATTACTATGACTAGTCAACAAAAGAAAATTTCTCATTCCTTACATTCTAATCCTGAAAACCAAAGAAAAATTACGTTTAATTTCACCAGTAGAAAGGCATGCATAAAAAAGAGCTATAAAAATGGTACATTGAGATTCATAAAAGAAAAATAAGCCTATAAATTATCATATAATTCACAGAAAAAAGAAAATAAGGAGAAGATGAGAAAAAAACACCCATACATATCAAATACGAAAACACTAACCTTAGAAAACACATTTAAATATAATAACTAACAGCACCACAGGAAACAGATGAACAAACGTTACCAAGATTACACAAATATACATCAGAATCCACTGAAATCATTCACACTGAGCCACAGTGCATGTCTTCATTGACCAACTGCATAGGAAAGTTGACATGCATTTATGCATGTGATTATGTATGTACAATAGATGAGTTTATGCCTCCTGATTCGCTTGTGTGAGTGAATTCGAATTGAACAGTTCGCTGAATGGATCAGTACACTGGTGAATAAATCATGATTGGTGTTGGGAAAATGTGAATCTGAAAATAATGACTTCCTTTGAAAGAGCATCAATTAAGTCGCAGGAACACAGCTTCAGAGAACCGCAGCACGAAACGCTCAAGTATAAGAAGTTGTGACTCATTGCTCCATGCAACACTCACTGGTCAGTCGTTATTCTTCTCCTAAATGTATTTTCAGATGGATCAACAGACGATAAAATTATTACTCGGATCGAACGAGAGACAATATTGATTTAAGTGCACTGTTATTTCTGCATTCATGAATTCGCATGCGTCTATAACTTCGATTAATCTAGAGACGAGTGAATGTGATGAGAGCAAACAGGTGTGTCTTTTGCACTGTGGTAAAAAGACACATGCGTAATTGTCTGCTTGAGAATTTCACGAAAAGGCTTTCAGGATATATAAGAGGCACATACCTTTTTCTGTAATGCAAAAACGGTTAGGAAGAAATGTTTGATACTGCATTGTAATACAGATATCACGATTAGCGAATTCAGAAATATTCCGATATGCCACATCACTGAAACCAATGAAATATCACATTCAGATCGCAGACACGACTGCTGATATATTCATCAGTCATAGTGGCGGCCAGCCAGCATCTCTAACAATCAGTGAGTCCGCATGTAGTCGGTAAACTGCTGGATGTCGACGAATAAAGCTTGACCGAATGAGAGCGATAAAACACTGAACACAACCACAGACAACATGGTTTCATTCCTAACAGGTCATAATACACGAGAGTGAACATCTCACGGACGAAGCTATTTAGGCGACTAGCCACTGCAGAAGCTGAAAACGATGCTCATCGAATCACATACTCGAAGTAAATACAAAAGAAGTCTTCAAGATGCAATGAGACGATTTCTTCATGGAATTCGTCGTGTCGAGAATTCACGACTCAATCTGACAAATGGGTACTCGAATTGTCAATCGGTTATCGAACGAGAACACGAATGCAATGCTCTCTGACGAAGAGAACACAGGATTCTGACACAATGCGTGTGAACATGAAGGACAGCCGGAATCGCAATATATCAGCACGGTGATCTTTTCGATACGATTTCGCTAGATGCATTTTAGTTAAATTTCTTGGAAAGACAACAGTGGTTAATCAATTTTGACTGTTATTACATTTTGAACTTTTGCTGACAACGACCACCTTAATTTCCTTGATAAATTTTACTCTTTTGTGAATTCTATATGTTTTTACCTCTTACATGTACACTGTGTTGCATGAACACAATGCTTAGCAGAGATTACTCATGAGCTATTTCTATGCACAACAGTCATACAAGTCACACATAGCAAATACGTTTACTGGCAGTTTGTTGTGTTTGCGATTCATTCTTCAAGTCTAATAATTCTGGTCGCTGACGTGTTGGTTGTTACTGAATATACATTTGTTGCGTTGATACATTTGTACTAGAATCCTTGAGCAAGTCAATTGGACCGATTCCATATTAGTTTGTTTAATAGATGTATCACAGTGAAACAGTTTTATCTACATGATGAGGTTTTGAACAAAATTTATTGTTCATAATCATATCAATTATAATTATGTCAGTTATAATTATAATTCTTATGAACTCTTATCAAGATTTGACCGGATAGCTGCGAAATAATTAAGTGCCGAATGATGAGTAGACACTTGTAATTTATATAATTGATCTTTTTGTGAACAATAAATTTTGTTCGAAACATCATCCAGTAAATAATACTGTTTCAATGTGTGATACATCTAATAAACAAAATAATATGGAATTACCTACTACCACAGTGCTCAAGTTGTACACATATATAAATTGGACCGAAAGAGATAAGGGCTGACATCTGTTTAACTGTGCATATCCCAAGTAATTTATGCCTAAAGGGGAGGAGATATTCTTAAATTGCAATCATCGGACACCTTTTGGATACGGGTCATCTCGTCAAGATTTCGAAATGCTTCATATAATATTGAGGCATTTATGCCTGTTGAACCGATCTTGTCTACATGGAGTGTTTAATGAATTTCTCACATCCCTGGTCACTGCATTTTGACTTTGGAAATCTTTCAAACTTATGCATATGTTTAGTGCTTTGAGAATTTTTCAATTTAATCAGCTACATATTTTGATGAATTTTATACAGTTTTTGTGGGCGCTAATCGAAATTGAATTTTTTATAATAAATATTTGTTTAGATTTACTCCGTTTGCATGTATTCGTGGATTATTTGGTGTCGTTTTGAAGAAAATTAGTGTTTTTATTCATGTGTAGATGCATTATTATCATCAACTGTACTAATGGTTTTTTATTTTGGATATTCTTCTTTTGTGTGGTTTTTCCTTTATGATTTTATTATTTACTTTGAATTCAGCAATAGAATTATGTTTGAAATATTCGTTAATTTTCAATTTGAAGTCTCTTACTTTCATCTGATATTCAGTTTGAATTTTGTGGAATAATGAAACATTCGTGTTAGTGCATTATATCCTCTAATGAAAATTCGTTATTATACCCGAAAAATGATATCCGTTATTAATAATTGAATTATAAGTTATCCATACTTTTGGGTAATAAGTTTCTCAAGATAATGCATACATATGCCTGTTAGATTACCAGTGGCTAGGTATTCTGCTGTTAAGTATGTATGGGCTACTTCGTGACAGTTCATAAAGAATAGCCCATCAGAGGGCAAAGCTTCAAGTGCACTCCCATTTCTTTCCACTTCGAGTTTGACGTCACTGGGACTCTCTACGGGTAGATGTGGCGATGCACAGTCCCTGAACAGCTTTCAAAAGAGAATGGACATTCATGTAAAGACACAAGGACTTTGTCCAAATGGTTCATCCCCTAACACCCAAACAGAATTTAAGGGTTTTCACCTAATCTCGTTTTTTTTACTTCTCACATACGCTCTATTCTTCATCTCCTGACTACTCCAGCTAATACTTCCCTTCCAGTATTAATAAAATTATTGATTCATATGGCTATTCTGTTTGTATAAATACTCGATATATGATCATTTCAAATTCACTAAGCTATCTGTTTAAACTGTGTTTTTAAGTCTACATAGTCTACACTGATCAAATCTGTTATTATTACTGTTATCGCTCATTTCGACCATAGTGGAAGATTAACGGATGAAAAGATCAAGTCTATTCATGTAGTCTTAATACACTGCAAAGTACAAGACATTTATAATCAATCCGAGGCACCAAGCCTTTTAGAGTTCATCAAAGCTATGACAGTCGAGTGCCGGGACAAACAACCCAGAAGTTTAACGAAGGCCAGGAACCTTTTTACCTTACAACTAAGAAGTGGGCAAAAAGAAGTCCAACCGGTTTACACTAGCACGTGAAAACGTATTTGGAAATTAAATCGGTTAAAAAACACTAACATAAAGATAATTTTGAGACCCAATATTTGATGGAGATAGGACTACGCGGTATGGTGGGAAAACCTATATATATATATACATGTATATAATATTCAAACAACATGAGCCATTCAAAGAAACGATGTGTTCACAAAACAGAACTTAATTTGTGATAGTCAGATAACCTAAATGTCAATTTACTGCTTGTTGATGAGAAAAAAATGATTGTGAAGATTCTGTTGAATACAATAACGAATAATACAGTCAACATGTATGAACAGTAAAAAAATAATGAAATTGTAATTCTCACCCTTGAGAGCTGGAAAAACATTCAACTTAATTATTTGTTTTGTTGAATTCCGAGCAGGTTACAAAATGATAGAATAACAGAAAACTATCAAAAATATCTACCTAAATTTCATCAGTATTTATTAAAATCGACATTACTACGCCGATATTTCCGAGGAGGTGCTAAAACAACTTCAGTTCGACAGAGATAAAACAGCATATATTATAACGCCAATCAAATCGATCTTGAGATAAAAGCAAGTGAACGACTGACAACAGATTTCCAGCGAGTATTGAATACTTTCTTCTGCGATGGAAAACATTTAGTAATTATTTACCAAGGTTCAATTGAACCATCATAAATTTACAAACAAAGAGAAGGTAGTTCAAGAAAATGAATATCAGACTGAATTCAGTCTATATCAATGCTCATTACATTGTCAGCTCCACAGTGAGCAATTTCAAAGGAATGGTATTCTGATGCAATCAACATCGAGTGAAATGCCAACTTCATCTACAAAATATCCCAAGAGAATAACAACATAAATGTAGTACATCGTAGGGTAGAACTCCGTGAGTCAGCAGTTTCGAACAGTTTGTTTGTGACTTCAGCTGTGGTTGTCAAGAGAAGTGAGGCACTGCACACCGAGTATCACCAAATGGACATCCACATAATTCCCACCAGTCACATATGGAAACAGATAGGTATACGGGTGTCAGTCTATGGACTTCCACTTGCTGCGATGAAGGGCTATAAGAGTATCAAAGCACCTGCAAGCTATGATTCATTCTACTACGGAGCCATGTCTGAATGCGTGCCGAGATATGCATGACGACTACACATTACAGTCCATTTCGTCACTGTCTCAATCAGTTCAGAGAGGGCCACACTGTGACCATATGAGGTGTGAATGCTTCAGTCAATCTCAGATTAGTGGTTGTCTGTCTGATGCTCAATGCACGACCAATGTGGGGTGACAGGATGACATCATTTCATCTGAAATACTATCAAGTTTAGTTTTATGGGAGGCCGTCCGGATAATCGAGGCTGGTGTAAAGTGAACAGACTTCAAAATCCACTGGAATCATTCACACTGAGCCACAGTGCATGTCTTCATTGACCAACTGCATAGGAAAGTTGACATGCATTTATGCATGCGATTATGTATGTACAATAGGTGAGTTTATGCCTCCTGATTCGCTTGTGTGAGTGAATTCGAATTGAACAGTTCGCTGAATGGATCAGTACACTAGTGAATAATTCATGATTGGTGTTGGGAAAATGTGAATCTGAAAATAATGAAATTCTTGGAAAGAGCATGAAGTAAGTCGCAGGAACACACTTCCAGAGAACCGCAGCACGAAACGCTGAAGTATAAGAAGTTGTGACTCATTGCTCCCTGCAACACTAACTAGTCAGTCGTCATTCTTCTTCCTAATACATTTTCAGATGGGATCTACAGACGATGAAATTATTACTCGGATCGAACGAGAGACAATATTGATTTAAGTGCACTGTTATTTCTGCATTCATGAATTCGCATGCGTCTATAACTTCGATTAATCTAGAGACGAGTGAATGTGATGAGAGCAAACAGGTGTGTGTTTTGTACTGGGGAAGTTAGACATATGCGTCATTTCTGCATTGAGAATTTCCTTGCCTAATATTGTGAAAATTTCTAACAGGAAACTTACTTTCGTCTAAAATCCATATATTATTATTTATGTTATGTTTGAGAAATATTCTGATAACCTGCATCACTGAAACCAATGAAATATCACATTCAGATCGCAGACACGACTGCTGATATATTCATCAGTCATAGTGGCGGCCAGCCAGCATCTCTAACAATCAGTCAGTCGATAGGTAGTCGGTAAACTTCTGGATGTCGAAGAACAAAGCCTTTTCGAATGAGAACCATAAACCACTGAACACACAACCACAGACAACATGGTTTCATTCCTAACAGGTCATAATACACGAGAGTGAACATCTCACGGACGAAGCTATTTAGGCGACTCGCCACTGCAGAAGCTTAAGACGATGCTCATCGAATCACATACTCGAAGTAAATACAAAAGAAGTCTTCAAGATGCAATGAGACGATTTCTTCATGGAATTCGTCGTGTCGAGAATTCACGACTCAATCTGACAAATGGGTACTCGAATTGTCATTCGGTTATCGAACGAGAACACGAATGCAATGCTCTCTGACGAAGAAAAAACAGGATTCTGACACCACGCGTTTGAACATCAATTACGCCGGAATCGCAATATATCAACCAGCTGATCTTTACCATACGATTTCGCTGAATGCGTTTCAATTAATTTTCTTGGAAAGACAACAGTGGTTAATCAATTTTTACTGTTTTCGCATTTGGAGTTTTGACCGATAACGACCACCTGAATTTCCTGGAGAAATTTTACTTTTTGTTGAATTCGATATATTTTGACATCATTCATGTACACTGTGTTCCATGAACATTATGGTTGACAGCGATTAAGCGTGAGCCGCTCTTTTGCACAACAGTCATACAAGTCACACATAGCAAATACGTTTACTGGCAGTTTGTTGTGTTTGCGATTCATTCTTCAAATTCCGGTCGCTGACGTGTTGGTTGTTACTGAATATACATTTGTTGCGTTGATACATTTGTAGTAGAATCCCATACCAAGTTAAATGGTTCGACAGGGACAAGGGCTGACATTTTTTTAGCTGTGCAAACATCCGTTAATTTATGTCTAATCATCTGTCACCTTGTGGATACAGGTTATCTCGTCATGATCTCCGATCGCTTCAGAAATTATTGAAGATACAAAGTACAGCGAATACGAAGAGTGCAATTAATCTCTCTCATCCCTGGTAATTTCATTCTGAAATCACTGATCAGTCACCATTGTTTTTGATCTCAGATGATCGATCAAGTTTTTAATCTAATCAACTGTGAACTCCTCGATTAACAATTTCAATTATCAAGCTAACACACTTGGTTGTAGTTTTCTGTATTCTGTCTTCTTTTCCTGTTATTATCCCTTTTTGAAAGAATAACAGATGATTCCATCTCAGAGGAAAATTCATTAAACTTATAATTCTGATGTGCGAATTATATAATTTGTCCTTTACTACCATTTAAACAAGTTAATATGTCATCGACACTTCTTTGAATTTTGTAATTTCAGGTAGTTCGCATTCGTTGAAAACGGGTGAAGCAGAATGAGAAAATGTTGTGATCGAAATATGCTTTCGCATGTATTACCCAAAATCATCCAGTGAACCAATTATATTAATCTGTTTTAACATTTCACAAAACCAGATTGTCGGTGACCATTCCAACAATCACTGCAATCAATAAGAAAGTTATGCTGCAAATGCTGTGGAAGCTTACACTTCACAATTCAATTCAATTAAGATGCGAGAGGTTCTGGAAGAAAATATAAATCTCTCAACATCCATGGATTTCTGTAGGTGTTTCAATATGGAGAAGCGGTGAATGTATAGACAAAGAATTCATTGTAAATGAATGAGTATCGATTTCTCATTGGGAGGTGTGCAAATCCCATGCTCCTACGTGACAGTTCGTTTTCGTCCTAACAACAGTCTTGCGTACAGACTGTTGATTTAGCAATGGACGTCCAGAATTTCTTATATTTTTGCTGTCAGTTTGTCTTTATTTTATAGCCTGTGTCTGATTTACGTCGTTATTTTTAGCTTAGCACGTCACATTACTATAAATCTTCACAGATTTAGATGGTTATTATAAAAATATTTTGCTTATATTTTAATGTAATTTTGCGTCTGGATTAATGATTTAATTGTGGGTTTTCTCGTTTGATATCTCAGATAATATCTACTAATGGTTTAATTATAGGCATCGTGTGCCTGATTTGAGAATATTTTTATATATTTGAAGCAGCAATCTTTCCATTTCTAAGAATGCAATTTTATCGTGTTTTCAGCACTACAGCCATGCAATGTATTGTGAAATTTCTGAAGCAAAATTTATGGTTATCTAAATGTTTTAATAACCGGACATTCCGTAATATTTAGTATTTTTTTTAACTTACATCTTGCTGTTAACATGGGAAAGAATTTTACTTTAGCAGCGACTGAATTTATGTTTCAATGACGGAAGCTCCCTGATATTAATTAATTTCTCACTCCTTCTATTGAATTACACCTTAAGACAACTGCTTGTTTATTTCAAAAATAAAACATTGCAGTTGATTTCCCCTCAATCCAATTGTCTAAAGAACATCCAAATAAAACCACTCAACGACTTTGGTTTCCAAAAGTCGAGATAATTTTGTACGAGTTCACCGATGTACTGAAATGAAGCGAATACACTCGAATGCTTTAGTCACTGCAACAACAAGACTGAAAGAAAATTAATCAATCAGTGTAACACAGAATGTGTACACTAGGAAATAAATGGCAAGGCTTCTAAATTGTTGAGGGAAACTTCATTGGATGAGAACCGTAAACCACTGAACACACAACCACAGACAACATGGTTTCATTCCTAACAGGTCATAATACACCAGAGTGAACATCTCACGGACGAAGCTATTTAGGCGACTCGCCACTGCAGAAGCTTAAGACGATGCTCATCGAATCACATACTCGAAGTAAATACAAAAGAAGTCTTCAAGATGCAATGAGACGATTTCTTCATGGAATTCGTCGTGTCGAGATTTCACGACTCAATCTGACAAATGGGTACTCGAATTGTCAATCGGTTATCGAACGAGAACACGAATGAAATGCTCTCTGACGAAGAGAACACAGGATTCTGACACAATGCGCGTGAACATCAAGGACAGCCAGAATCACAATATAACAACAAACTGAACAGTTCTGAGTTATTCCACTGACACCTAACTCAGTTAAGTGCAATTTATTTCTGATTTGGTTTTGTTGGTTATTCTGGAAACGAGAAATGCTGTGAATTTTCGTGGACGTAGGTGAAGGAATGAATTAGATGGCGAGAACCTGCTGAAAATTTCTACCAAGTGAAACGTCTGAGATATACTTGATGAATGCTATAGAATGTGGTTGAATGCGATTCCAGCAATCACTACAATCAATAAGAAGTTCCTTTTTACGTAACAGTCCGTTTTCGTCTTCACAACAGTCTACTCCCTTTTTCTAGCTGAAGACTGTTTTGTTGTAAACCACATGTGGAATCATTGACCCATCATTATACTTCATTGTTTAGTTTTTCCAAGAACGTTTTTTCACTCGAGATGAAACACTTTAATAAGTTTATTGTCTTTGATTGCTTCGTCATACAGATTTTTTACTTTCTTCCGGAATTACGCAGTCGTCTTTTACTTCTTGATATTGCTCTTTAAATTTATGTCTGAACTTGGGTTGAACTTTATTGTTTTTTTCTTTTTATTTGTTTTCTCGTTATACTGAACATAGGTACATCAATGTTAGTTCAATTTCTACAATTCAATTTTTTCCATTTATTTCATTATCACTTACCGCTCCCTATATTGGATTAATGCAATTTGGTTAAGTGCATTTTGCTTATTTGTCGTTTGAGGATTTTTTCTATTCATTTCACCTTCTTCTATCAGTTTGATGCAGTTTTATGTCTGATGTTATTTCGATCTGGCTCTATCACATTAATTTTCTAGTCCTCTATTTTTCCAGAGGTTCTCTAGCCTGTAAAGGCTGCATTCAGTAAATCTACCTAATCTCAAATGAGTCTGGAAATCAAGTCAAAATTATGAATAAGAGACTTATTCTTCTCAGAAGTTAAACAGGAGGAACGAAGCCTACTGGAACAAGCTTCGGGGAAGTAAATGGATTGTGACGTCCAATTTTTAATTTAACCAGTGAGTTGCCATATTCCATGAATTCAACAAGAGAAGCTAAAGTTCTTATGCAGTAAGAACTAATCTGCTCCAGGACTATGAAGGCAAGATTCAACCGAAAATAAGGAAGGTTAAAATCATTCAGTGCCAGTTGCATGCATTCAGTTGAGAAAAAAAGATTTAAATATACAACTGAAAGCAGTAATGGGCAATATCCTAAATGGAGATATTGAAATCCTGATGGGCATTGTGAATGCTAACGTGTTAGCAGGCGATACATTAGGAGTATTCATCATGCTTTCGGAGCCTCCCTTATAAGTGAGTGAGGACGAATCGCTCTTTTCAGACATTTTCTGCTTCAGTGATTTCGTGATTGAATGTAGCGTGTACATGCGCAAGTATATACAAAAGGAGACATGGATTTCATTTGATGGACATAGCAAAACCAGGTAGACATTATCTTGATCACAAGTAAGTGGACACACAGTCTGTTGGACACGAAGTTGCGAAGAGGCGCAGATGAGGGTTCAAACCACAATTTTGTTCAAATAACTCCCAAGCTCAAAAGAGAACCCTCAGATCTACTGGAGATAGACCACAGCTGATGTTGAACTCACAGAAGCGTTTTGAGAAAACCTATTCACTCTATCTGTCACAGCAGAATTCGAAACTTTACTTAGCATCACTAAGTAAACTTGTTCGGAAATACACTAGGACTATCTGAGGGTGATTTCTGATGGAATCTGTGGAGCCAGTTCAAGGGAGGAAGAGGTATGTCTAGGAACAGCTCTTCACGCCGACGGAGGAGAAGGGAATAATGAAATGAAGATGGATAAAATGAGAAGCTTAGTTTAATCCTCATCTAACTGAACAAGGAAGTGAGGAATAATGCGAAAAAGGAATAAAAAGGTTCCACGGCAAAATGGCAACCGAAATAGAGCACATCGCGGGTCACAGAATATCATGTCACACAATCAGGTCAGTATTCGGATCAACAAAAGCGAGCTCATGGGAAAGGGTGACATTAGTCTAATTAAAAATAGTAGTAAATAAAACAATGGGCTGATCATTTCAATAGACTACTGAATTTGACAACACTTCAGCCAATCTCGAAATACTACAAGCAGCTGCAGACCTGTCAGCGGAAAATAATACACCAGGGGAAAGTATAAAGTGCAATCGAACTGCTGAAGGCAATGAACGAAGCAGGACGTCTTGAAGCACCAAAAATGTATCCAGAAACCGTGAAAGATATCCTCATTTCACTTGTCCAATACATTTGGAAAGACCAAAATGGTACCTACTGATTTCAAGAAGGGGCTATCTTGATAAACTACAGAAGATCCTCAGCGTAGATCTTCGAAGTTGTCGAACTAGAATAGCGATTCTGTTTACGTCAAACAAAGTAACAGGTGACACCACCCTGAAAAAATTGAAAGGTGAACAAGATACAAAACTTCATCCAACAACAAGCTGCTTTCGAGGAAATCGAATTATTTTCGCACCAACGTCGAACAGAATATAGAATGACGGTTAAATCTCTGCCCAACTTCATCGACTTTACAAAAGGTTTTGACATTGTTGACTCCGAATAGAGATGAAAACTAATTCAACAATATAGAGTGCCCTAAAACATCAGCAGCAGCGTTCAAAAGCTACATGACAGTACCGTGTGTCAGGTCAACAACGGAAAACTCAGCGGAGCTTTTGAAGTGAAAGAACTAGTAAAACAAGGTTTCCTACCATCACCGATGATATTTCTAATTGCAGTGGACTAGATAATATGGTTTACTCTCGGGAGAGAGAAGACGGGAATATGTAAGACAGATGGGAAGGCTGTAGATAATCTGGGTTCCATAGATGACTTAGTTCAAATTTCAGAAAAAGGCAAAAGCTGACATAAGAAGCGAAGAGTGGAGACATGATTTGAAGTAATGATTGAGAAAACTGAGGTAATGCAGAAAACTGACCAACAACATCAGCAACCACTTATCACTCTTGAAGTAAGAAATTTGAAATAGTTTACTTCATTCACTTATCTACGCAGCACCTTGTAAAATACGCGTGTTACGGATGAGAAAGTCGAAACCAGAACTGAAAAGACACTGATGACTTTCGTTACTTTAGCTTCAGTTTGGAAATTTGCTGAGATCAGCATGAGAAACAAAATTTCGATTCTCAAAACTGATGTTAGATTGGTTCTTTTATATGAAACTTGGTGCGCTGCATGAGGCATCTGTAACAGGCTTCAGACTTTTATCAACAGCTCTCTAATTTTCATATTGGATATGAGGCAGGCAGAAAAAAAAGCTGCGAGAAACGCTTGCAACACATCAAATAAGAACCAACAGACATGTCAAAAATAGGAACTATTCGGATAAGCATTCAGAGGACCACATATTGACTTCGTACATCGAATGAAACAATTGGGAAACGGTGAGTTTGTTTTCTCGGAGCAGCAAGGAGGAGACAGTGTGAAGAGAAAATTAGAGTGTATAGGTAGTCGCGGAGACAGCTTAAGAGGACCGCAGAGATAGTGACAATATGGAAATATTCACCTGAAGCCTTATATCTTACTCGCAATTTCAAGGAATAATAGCACTAAAGAATAGGGGTAATGGAATCTGTGTACTATCCTGCCATTCCACATCAGTAAAACCACTCAATATTATGCGACATTGAACGCCGATTGCAACGGTTTATTCGGCTAATCTAGGAATTTGTGTTTAATGTTAAATGAAAAAGTCCAATGGAATTGATTTCGTGGATAATTTTCAATTAGATGTGATCGCAGGGTGATCACCGTAAACATACAGTCCATGCAAAAAATCTTCATCTAATTAAACATTAATTTGTCAAATTGATTTTAGATTACATTTGTTGGGAGTTTTGATTCGTTAACAAGCAAGGTTGAAGTAGGCGAAGGATATGCTAATTTAATAAGATTACACAAAATAATTTTCTACTTCGACAGCTGACAAATTTATTTCTGGAAGAAAAATTGTACAACTTACTATTTCCTGTTTTTGCAGATGTATTTTACATCAAATTGACTCATTGAAAATCACGTCTTATCACTTTCATTAATAAGGTGTGTCGATAAAAGACGTAATCGTTCTTCTGATATTTCAAGCGTAATTCGAACACTAAGGATCAATTTTAATTTTCAGATAACGTTATATCTTGAGAATTTGGAATAATTTCAATTTCTTGGACTTCGGTCACGAACAAGCATCAGTGTGAGTGATACTTGAAAAACAGCGGGTGCTGGATCACTGTTTCCCGCTAATTTATGACTTCAGCAAGCCATGTATGCACCTGTCCCAGGTAACCAACCCTAGGGTCCTTAGGTTGTGAGTCCAGTCTGGTTGACCATTCAGGTATTTCGACTGGAATGCGATGACCACTGAGTTGTTACTTCCCCTTCTAGTGATAAAGAGCTGCCTTAAGATGACAGACCCCATTAGTCAAGGCCCCTAATTGCAGTCTCAAGAATTCCATCGGTAAGCTGATCATTTTCATTAAGATTATGGAATTTGTGGTGGTGGAGGAATCATTCAGTTTCATCTGGAGTAGTAGGTGGGTCAACCAGTTTGATCTTGTAACCTGAAAGATCCCGAGTTCACTACGTAGTGCAGTTGCGGGAAATTCCCAGACTAATACGAAATGGTTGTCCAGTTCTCCCTCTTCAAATGACGTCACTCCTTTTTGAAAGTATAATAATGTAAATTTCTCTCTATACCAGATTTTGACATATGGTACTGAAAGTTGAGGTTGCTTTTTCACGCATCTTCATATTAAATAAGACAAGATTTTACAAGTGTTATACTGATGATAGTTAGCTTGTCGATCATTACATTAGTCAATCAGTCATGTGGATATTTGTTCAGTGAGGCATTAGTGTGTGCCATTGTCAAAAAAATTTGTGTTGAGTTTCAACCAACTAAGCGATACCTCTTTTTGGAATTATCGGCAACTGTTTCTCTTTCAATATATTTTACTCGATTCAACAACAGTGACCTCTCCCTTGGCAACTACTTTGTTATTTCATATAGTCTTACAATGACTCGCTTAACTGCAGACTGTTCCACTTAAGTTGGAACCATGTAGTTAAAGTAATTATTTCCTGAGACTGTGATTCACGCCTATTTTCAACGAGCTGCAGATTATACTCGGCCTCTCCTCTCGTTGCTTATCTCTACAAGGTTTCATATTCTGTTTCACCATTCGTCTTTCGTCTATTACCTTATAGTTGTCGCTGGTAAGACATTATCGCCTCTGCCTATCCCTTTGCATACTACTAATAATAATAATGTTATACAGACTACACAGAATCGACACATACAAGTACGTTATGCATAATCACGTATTCGCAATACTTCATTGAAGAGCATTACTGAAATTTCCGATGTTGCGTCGACGTACTTATTCAAAAGTTGTTATAACTTGATTAAATCTAGAATCTTATGACCAGCTGACGTTTCCAGGAGGAAAGTGTTCAAAACATTCGTATGATTTTGTACTGCATTATCTACCACCGATTTCAGTGAGTGCTTCATAGTGATGTTGTATAAATTCGACGGTATCGACTTGAAATGCAGATTGTTTTCACTTATTCTGTTGTACTGATAAGCTTTTATTTGGGAATAAAGAACTTACCATAATAATCTTTTCGATGAATGAATAAAATTAGCATAAGGCTGATCAGAAAATGCAAAATATTATAGAAGTATGCATTTACATACAAGTAAGTATAAGTGTTCTTTGATAGTGTTGTTATTTAGTTTTCCAGTTAAAAGATTAGACTTAATAAATAGAAGAAATAGCGCGAGGTTTGGCCCCCTTATTTCATGTTTCCTATAAAAGTTAAGTTTTTCCTACCAGTTTTCCCTCAAGCCTGAAACTGGAAGCGACTCCTAAATAAAGAAAATAATTTCAAAGTAATGACTACTAACTAGGGACTCTTTTTTCTGATAAATTCTTCATTTGATTCTTGAGTCATCTGCCAATAGCTTACAAAAGATTCACTGTTGCTAATGCTATTATTGCTTCAGTTGAAATTGAATCGGTTTTATCAGCAGATTACGATGAGTGATGAGGTGCATGGAACTGAATAACCAAAACTAATTCAGAATTTATACACTTATCGGTTAACTTTTGTACACAGAGACATCACATTTTCAAGTGAATAGGCAGTTGTTTGGAAAATTTCATTATCCAGTACCTTTGAAACTTCGATGTTTACTCTCAGAACATCTAGCTAAGTGGCTTAATGAACGCGTGGGGGTCCATCAATATTTTTGCAGACAATCTGCTCCAAACAAATCATACGTGCGACAATAAAATATCTGTTTCCATAATCTGTGAGGTGTCTTGTAAGTTAACAAAAGCCAATAACGACAGAATATTCTTAACCGCAACGGTAACTGCAGTTCGCTCAAAACAACCGCAGCTATCTGTGTGGTAGAGAATGGTTCAGTCAATATTTTTACTTTGGACTTTTGTAAAACTTATGAATTCATAAACTTTGTTTTATCTACCTTAATCTAACTGATATTCGGTCACGTGACACACTACTGCATCTTACTAAATACAGATGCACCTGAACAGTTATCTGATCATCATATTATGAATATTATGATGGCAATAAAAATAACTGTTTAGCTGATTAATGGACCTAATGATTCTACTTAAATGGGGCACCAAGTAAAAAGCAGCTATAAATATAATTACTCATCCTTAGTTTTAGGTCTGAAGAAAAGTTCGTGTTTCCCAAACTTACATAGTTTTCCTAATTTTTGCAAAATTAATTTGTTAAGTAGCATCACATAGCTCAAAATGTGTTTCAGATGCAACGATGATATTCAATAGACGTATGATGTCAATAAAAATGTGAGAATTATTGAACGAAGCATGTAATAAAGTAGGTGATCGAAGAGTAAAACGAATTTATAATCAGTTACAATAACTATCTTCCAGCCCATCAAAGTGGGAAGCCAAACATTCATGAATGACTCTGCACAAATCTTTATCGAAATCATTTCTCATATTCACTTCGATTAACTTCGAGTGTGCTCACATTCTCGCATATATAAATTACAGTCGAAATTCATGCGTTTATTACACTTCTGAACTCGTCATCTGAAAGCTTCTGCACCTTTCGTCACCAGTTACACTTAACAACTTCCAAACACAGGATGAAACAATTCCCCTTTGTATCTTATTCTCAAGAAATGATAAGCTAAATCTCAGATGAACCGATCTGTTCAATATTTTTGTCTCCAGGTTAACATAAACGATGTGCGTAACCTCCTACACTGCAAAAAATCAGTTTTATTGGATAACTTTGCTTTAGTTTGGATGAGTTCAAATTGAATACAGTTATATGTTAAGCAGCCAGCACATACTGCATTAACAAATTCAGTTGACAGCTGGCATATCAGTTGAACCACAAAATGACCTGCGCAAATTACGATCATGGTTTTCAGTGAATAGCAGTTAGTGAATTTATGGAATGGAGGTCTTACCTAGCATTTCTGGGTTTAAAATATTAGACGGATTACAAGTCTTCATTCAATTGAAGATTCAGATGAAATATAATATAACGGAACAAAATCGAAAATCCTCCACTGTAATTCAGTCCATCGCCACCAACATCACAGTAAGCTGTTAGTAGCCGTAATGCTGTTCTGAAAGATATTTCTGGAAACATCTAAGAAGCTCAGGTACTTAGGCTCAGTCTCGCCTTATCTGACAAATACGCATTGGTCTACTGTCCATTTACACAATGTGAGAGAATGATTTCAGCATTCACAGGAAATAAATATTGCCATCTTAGTGAAGAAGAGGTTTCGTTTTTCAAAATTTCTCAATTTTTCTTCTGAGCTCTTGAGTTGATGAGATGTATCTTTATCGATATTTCATCAACTCAACCAACTGTCTGCCTGAGCTCCAAATATATCTGTAGCTAATAATCTCAGGAACAATCACAAGCAGCATGTTTATTTCGCAACGGAAAGGATGCAATATGTCATCAGTTTCTGAAGGCACTAAACAAGATAACCATGAGGGTGAAAGTGAGTGTGCAACTCTCTAGATTTTACGAATATTACTCACCTTCTTCACCTATGGAAAGACAGAAAAATTTCTTTGAAACTGAATCATTATATTTCTATGAAAATGAAAGTGCTGTAAAACTTTGAAGGTAATAAACACAAGTCACATTTTCCACACGACTGATTTTGATTCCTCCTCTGAAAGATGAATTGACTATACTATCTACCTCTTCTCGTATCTACCGATTCGACCACGCTAGAGGAGCGAGTTACACCGTTCGTCGCTCTTGGAACCTGATTTTTCGTGCTCGGAAATACTTACCAGTGGAATTGAAGGTGTAGTTAACACCATCGTCATTTTTGTATTAGACCACCTGGTACAAAGTGGCCACAAAAACAGCACTGAAAATCTTTTTTCATCATCTACCAGTTACCAAATAAATTGCCAAAAACATCCAGGAACGAAAGTACTCTAAACAGCAGAGGCCTAGAACAACTGGTGTCCTGTCTGCAGAAGAAACAGGTCCAGCCAATACTACTGCACTGGCCTGCTGTTGAGCTTACAAAGCCATAATTATCTCATCACATCGGTGTTTTTTGATATGGTCCTAAAAACTCTACATATGAATTCCCCTACCCTTAGTCATTACACTTGCATTAACTAATGTTTCTTTTCCTTATATATATTTAGTTGTTAACTAACACACTGACACACATACAACACACAAAATAGTCAACCTCAGAAATCTTTTGTCTCTATCTCCCCCCCCCCGTTGAGATGATCACTCATTCATCTGAAGTTTATAATCAATATGAATCGAAATTAATATGAATATGACTCGTGAGAATTTATTACTGCACATTCGTTGTCACACATAATCTTTTGCTTTGTAATATTGGTGATCAATTTGATATTACAGTTCTACATACTACAACATACAAAAATTTTGGACTATAATCTATTAACAATTCAATTACAGATATTTTTTTATTGAATTCTGATCTGAATGATTCGATGTCCATCTTTGTTAAATCCACTAATGTCAATAACAATCATGCTTTCATTGCTGTGGATATATAGCTGTAGGATCTGATGAGGAAGTCATCGAAATGAATATTTTCTTTTCAGTAGTCAATCTTTCGATATCAAAAACTATCTATTCAGAGGTACTTCCACTGCTTCAGTCGATAAAAATTTGGAATTTCAGCAGAACTATTAACTACATCAAAACTTAGTTATAGTTAAACTCACAAAAATCTCAGCAAATGAACACTCATTTTTCAGGAAACCTTATTTGTAGGTCTCCATGCTTATCGGCTCTAAGTAATCCGTCGAAACTGTAATCTAAAACGAACCAGTATCCTATCAGAAATTGAAACCTGTGTCACTCAGTAATGACATGAAAAACGGTACAATCAAGTTATTCTGGTGCAAACTTGGTGTTCTGTAGGACTGCAATGGACAGATCAGTTTATCGTTTCCATCTTTCTAGTGGCAGCTGATTAACATAAATCTTCTTTGTATTTCTTCATCTTAGTATCTGCTTTGATAATCAGTACTATCTAGGTCATACCAAACAACTTCACAGCTTACTGTCTACCTATTTCATTGGCAAATATTTGTCTTCACACAAAGTCGATTAAACCTCATCAGCCAAACATTTCTTCGAATTATTTGAAATCCATACTGTGATCAGTGATTAATGAGCAGTGAAAGCAGACTCCAGTGTTTGTTTTGTAAAATACTGATTGAATGGAGAAGGACTTTTTCATCAGATTTATCAAACAAAGAGAAATGTAACCAACAAAGTGATGTTGGAAATTGTATACAGTTTTACGCAAGGATTATTCGAAATTCACTTTCGAAGTATGTTAATCCGTACACCGTTTTCAATTCTCTTTCTCTTCTTACCTTTACCATTACCTACCAAAAGTTAAATTTTAAAATGTTTTAACCATTTGAAGATAATGAAGCGTTTACAATAAACAGTATAGCATGTACTCACTTTTCATGCAAATAAAATAAGATTTTCACTTCTCACTACTATCATTCCAAAACGAACTCAAGCTTAAAATAATGAGCGGAAAGAATGCAAAATAGAAGGGAAACTTTGCTTTAGTTTGCGACACAAAAGGAGAAACCCCGCCTAGTTAACTAGCTCGCTAGTTATTTTATCCGGCTTCAAGCCCGGGTTAAGAGGGAGGGTTGCGCGTGGGGCTAGCAACCCGCACACCACTAAATCTTTCAAACCGATAGAGAAAATTCAAAACACACAGAATGCATATTAAAACGCAAAAGCTTCAAATAATAACAATCTTAGTCTTTTTTCGAATCGGAGAGGCAAAATGACGCTGGCTGGTGGATGCCTTCGGGAAGCCATTCAGCTGATGTGTCTTCTCTAGATGAAACAGGATTAAGAATGGGTGCCTGGAATGTCTGTACAATGTAAGAGACTGGGAAGGCTGCCCAGGTAGCCAAAGAGATGCGAAGAAATGGCTTGGAAGTTTTGGGTATCTGCAAAAGCAGATGGAATGGATGTGGACTGATAACACTGTCAACGGAAGAGCCAGAAATGTACTCCAGTCACCCAGACGACAACCACGAACACATTGAAGGATTGACTGGCTATGCTGATGTCACCAGTGGCAGCCAAAGCCCCAATGTAGTTGGAAACGATTTCATTCAGGATCATGACAGAAAGATTCAACTCAAAAGGTAGAAAGGAAGGCAACAATTATCCAATACTACTCACCTACAAACAACACGGAACAAGAGAAGAAAGAGGACTTTTTCAGACAACTATAAACAGCAGTGGACAACATCTCAAATGGTGACATCTAAATCCTTATTGGCGACTTGAATGCCAGCCGAACTGGGAGCAGATAATACAGGAAAAGAATTCATCATGGGTCGAGAGGCTGTCTCTCGACTAAATGAATGAGAACAAAGAATTATTCACAGACTTATGCTCTTCCAACGATTTGGTGATCGGAGGGTGCATGTACAAACACAAGGATATACACAAAGCAACATGAATTTCACCTGACAGACACATCACAAACCGGATAGATTCCATATAAATGTCGTTCAAGGAAGTGGAGACAGCTAATTTGCTGGGTACAAAGTCGAGAAGGGGAGCCGATGTGGGCTCAAACCATCATCTATTTCAAGGAACCTTCAAGGAGAATCTTAAATCCATGAAAACAAATGGAGACAGACCGCTGTAATTCAAGTTCAACATTAAGAAACTAAAAAAAAACTGCAAGGAATGCATTCACTGCAGATCAGATCACAGCAAGGTCGGACACACTTTGTGGCATCACTGAGGAAACATGTATGGAAGAACTTTGGAACTCTCTGAAAGCGATATTTAAAGAAACGTGTACAACTGCTCTTAGAAGAAGGAAGAGACAAGACAAGGAATGGCTGTCAACGAATACCTGGAAGCTAGTCGAGGAGAGGAGGATGGTGAAAGAGAATATGACTCAATTCAAAGATGGACAACAGAAGGCAAAGCTGAGTTTAATTTACACTGCATTGAATGAAGAAGTAAAAAAGAGTACTAGAAAAGACTAACGACAATTCTAAGACACATTGGCAACTGAGGCAGAAGAGGCAGTACGCGGGCAAAGGAGACATCTGGACACTATATCAGATAACCAAGTCTCTATCTGGAAAAAGACCGACCCAAATGATAAAACCAATAAAAGATGCTCAAGGAAACCTGACCACCAAGGAGGTGAGGCAAATCAAAAAATGCGCTGATCATCTTAAAGGACTCTTGAATCGACCACCACCGACAACTCGCCCAGAAATACCATCAACAGCACGCACGAAAATGCTAGTGGACACCACTCCTCCATCGAAAGAAGAAATCCTGAATGTGATCAAGTTACTGAAGTCCAGTCGGGAAGGCAGCAGGATCAAATGGCCCCAGAGATTACGGCAGATGTTTTCACTCCATTAATGCAAAATGTTTGGAAAGAAGGAAAGACGCTTTCTGATTGGAAGAAGGGCTACCTCGACAAAGTGTTGAAAAAGGGCTATTTAGGCCTGTGCAATAACCGGCGTTGAATAATGCTCCATTGAACAAAGCATAGAATGGCAGTCAAATCTGTGCCTAAACTTCGTCGACTTCCAAAGGGCCTTCGACAGCGTTGACTGAATAGTAATTTAGAAACTACTTCAACACTACAGTGTCCAGTGGCCAAGTCTTTGTCAACCTCATTCAACAGCTGGCTATATGACAATGCCGTGTGATCGAAAACGGAAAACTCAGAGAGGAGATCGAAGTAAATACAGAATTAAGACAGCGCTGCGCACTGTCACCGATGATATTTATAATTTCGGTGTACTGGATTATGCCTCAGACTGTGCGTCAGGAGAGGAGAGACATGAATACGCTGGTCTACCGATAGGAAGACTCTAGAAAATCTGGATTTCGGAGATGATATATGTCTAATGTCGCACAAACTCGAATACATACAAGTGAAAATCAACAAAGTGGCAGAAGAGGATGGCGGCGAAGACCGGACTCCAAGTGAACATAGAGAAGACGCGGGTGATGAAGATAACCGACCAACCAACAGGAGAAAAAACAATAACCACCAACGAGAGAGATTTAATAGAGGTTGCCTCCTTCACTAATCTGGTGAGCATCGTCTGAGGAGGAAGATGTCAAAGCCAGACAGGTTTGGAAAGGCAGCATACGCCTTCATCAACCTTAAACCAGTTTGGAAATCTTCTACATTGACTCAGAACAATGAACAAGATTCGCATTTCCAACACCAATGTAAAGGCGCTTCTTCTACACGCGTCAGAAACTTACTCTGCGTGTTACGAAAAGGATTTCCAACAGGCTACTGCAGACTTCAGTCAACAGCTGTCCACTTCGCTGGCTGGCTCCATACTGAAGATCAAATGGCTGGCGAGAAAGAACAAGCAACAAGAAACTATTGGAACAAACCACCCAAGAGCCGTTCGCTCAACAAATATATGGGAGAAAATGGAGATGGATGGATCGGGCATACATTGATGAGTCCACCGAATGACACCGCACGCCAGGCCATCAATTGAGTGAAATCCAAATGGGAAACGACTAGTGGTTCGTCAGTGCGAGGGTGACATGGAGGAGATCATGTGAGGATGAGATGAGAGAGTTTGTTCAATCTTGGACCCAGCTAAAGAGAATGATAGAAAACAAAACAAGGTGGAGATGTGTTGTTTAAGCCAGTGCTATGTTCCACTCGGAACTCAAGGGAATAATAATATATAATATAAAATGAGAGTGTCATTTATTGCAACTATACTAGTGACCTGATACAAATGTCTCAAATACGGCTGCATAAAATAATAGATTTATTTGTTCTGCATTGATTTTATAATTGGTGACCACGGAAACGAAACTTTATGTCTTTTCTGTATTCCCCAGTGAATGATACGAACTGTCATTATGCCTATTTTCTGTTTTTTTTTTTATTTGTCACAGTAGTCACGGAAGGTTATCGAATAATTTGACATAGAAAAAGCCATCTTTTTCCGCCTCCTAAAAAACCAAGTCTGTCAAGGATATATGTAGATTATGTTAGAATATAGCTCAATATGATTTTGTTTATTGTGAAAATCTAATAGAGAAATTTGTGAAATTTTGAAACAGTGGCATATTCTCGAAATCTTTCCTTTGATCAGTTATCGAAAATGTGATGTGGGCAATATGACGATGATGGTTTACTTTACGGAAATATTTATAGGCCTCATACTACCATCGCTTACACGAGTATGCATTAATAGGCTCTCGTCTTTAATAGTTTGTGAATGCAGTAAGTAGGAGATGTGTTTTGATCAAAGTAGAAGCTTTTTCCATGAATTCTATCTAGAAGAGAGTCTCAATGTAAATGCCAATTTCAAAGCCGCAGATGTTATAGAAGCTTGTCTGCAAAGTTATTCAGTTGAAAAATGCTCCATGATTAGTGAACATAAAACTTCTAAGACATTCGCATCACACGTGATAAACAGCGGAGTGTTTACATTTCTCAATAAAAATGAACAACATAGGGAGCCTTCACAGTGCTAGGACACTTTAGTCTACCTTGGTTAAGGTTAAATTGGTGAATTTCAAACACAAAATTTTGTAAAATGTCAAGTGACTGATGATGTTTTAAGTAAAATCTACACATCCCTTAAAAGTCTTTAATTCTTGGAACAGGGATAGACCAGGAATGAGAGAAAATGATATTTATTTATTATTAAACAAATTTTTCAATCAAAAACTCCCTTCTTATTTGAGAACATTTACCAGAACGCCAGCTGTACACTTGACATTATCTGTATTTCTGTTATTCATCGGTGGATTAATTACTCTTTATGTTATTTGGAGCACTCACTGAACTCTTGCAGCAACTATCCGCTAGTGCCACTTTTCGTCAGTGACTTTTTGAAAAACCAGACTGTTGACAGAGCTTATATACTCAAATCTTCTTTGCCAAAATATCAGAGACACTAAAATATGCCTAATGTTAAATTAAAGTAATTGTATCATACTATTTAAGAAAGTGCACATTATGGAAAAAAGGATTCTCAGACCAGTGTTACTGTAAGAAGTGTAAGCTAAAAGCATTGAACGCATTTTCCCATTGAGAAAAGATTATGCTTTAATGAAATGACTTAGGCATGTTGAAAAAAATCAGTTTTTACGCTAAATGGAAATTGATAAATATTTCATCAAAAAGTGCTAACGCTTACATGTGTAAAGTTCTTTCATCGCTGTTTATAAGTTTATATCGAAAAAAATATTTTCAGTTTATAAGGTTATGTCAGTCATATTATGAATGTGGTCTAAAAATCATTGGAGGAATAATTATATAGACTAGTAATGTTGTCGTCAGTCAAGCTCCTGAAATAATTTAATAATTCCCATTGTAGCATTAAGAACACAATATTCAACGAAGAGACTCTTTTCAACGAATTTATTATCAAGCTGTACAATCGTATATATATGGTTTTTTTTAAAAATTTTTTTATCCGGTGAGGGAATTAGGTCAAAGGTGTAAATACATGAAATAATAATATTATGAAATGCAGTTAAAATATTTGTGATTTATAATCATAGTTTAAGGTCAAGTGGCACAATAATTAATGTCGTATATAGAATAAAACATAAGGTGTATCGATTTTGGAAAAGGGTACATAATTATAAGATTAGTAGACGAATATAAAATGTTACATAACATGGTATGAAATTTGATAAGACAGAATTCAATATTGTAAAAAATATAAAAATATGAAAATTAATAATTTTAGGTTTAAAATGTCAAGTAGGTCAAGTGAACAAGATTCAGAGTGAGAATAGTAATCATAATAACGATAATAATATTAATAATAATAATGATAATAATAATAGTAATAAGGGAAGAGTACATAGAATAACTAAATAAACAAAATAAATAAATGTCTATCCCTCTACGGCCAAGGCAGAAGTAGGGATTGTACATACTTCTTTTGTACACAAAGGTCTGGCTTAAACTCATGAACTGCCAAGGCCTCAGCTGTCTTTAGAAGTCTTTAACGAAGAAAACGCGGGAAGTTAGCATGGATTCTATATATGATCTTAAAATCATGGTCAGGGTTAACAGAGTGACAGAAGTCGATCAGGTGTTCCAAAATAGAGCTTCTCACACACTTCCTTTCTCCCTTATAAAACCAAGCTGGAATATGTTCTCGTATCCGTGTGGAAAGCGTCCTCTGACTACGGCCAATATTGATACACATAGTTTAGAAATAGGACTGCCAACCATCTACCTCAAAGAGCTTTTATTGAGATGCACGTTGAATGTTCAGTTCACCTTCAATAATGAGATCTTTAGACAGAGAGACGGCATTGCCATGGGATCACCACTGGGTCCCTTGTTGGCTGATTGTTTTATGGCTAAGCTTGAAAATTCTCAACTTAGTCAAACCATCGGTCATTTTGACATTTATAAACGATACGTAGACGACACTTTCGTTATCTGTGATAAAAATGTAATTCTTGATGATGTCCTGTTTACTTTCAACAACTGCCATCCTTCGTTACAATTCACCGTAGAAAAGGAATCTGAACTAAGTATCCCCTTTCTTGATGTGTGCCTTAGTAGACGTGATGACGGATCCCTCAAAAGATCTATCCACCGGAAACGTACATGGAACGGACAACTAACTAATTTTTACAGTTGGGTGCCTATCTCCAGGAAAAGGAATTTAATTCATTCGCTTTGCTATAGGATAAGGAAAATTTGTAGTCCTGATTCCGTTGACTCGGAACTTGATTTCTTAAGAGCCACGCTGGCAGAAAACGGTTACCCTAGCCGATTTATTGACAGCAACATGAAAGAAAAGCAGTCTAAATTGGTTAACGACACAGTTCCAAATAAAACCTTATTCATGAACTTGGAATTCAAAGGTGATCAAGCCTCAGATATGCTCAAAAATCGTCTCTCCAAATCAGTCCGTAAGACGTTCTATGCAGCAAAATTACATATGACGTTCACTAGCCGCAAGTTGTTCTCTACCTCTATAAAAGATAAGCTACCCCGTCTGGCCGCCTCCATGTGCATCTATCAGTTCACCTGCTCCTGTGGAGCAAGGTACATTGGCCGTAGTCAGAGGACGCTTTCCACACGGATACGAGAACATATTCCAGCTTGGTTTTATAAGGGAGAAAGGAAGTGTGTGAGAAGCTCTATTTTGGAACACCTGATCGACTTCTGTCACTCTGTTAACCCTGACCATGATTTTAAGATCATATATAGAATCCATGCTAACTTCCCGCGTTTTCTTCGTTAAAGACTTCTAAAGACAGCTGAGGCCTTGGCAGTTCATGAGTTTAAGCCAGACCTTTGTGTACAAAAGAAGTATGTACAATCCCTACTTCTGCCTTGGCCGTAGAGGGATAGACATTTATTTATTTTGTTTATTTAGTTATTCTATGTACTCTTCCCTTATTACTATTATTATTATATATTATTATTAATATTATTATCGTTATTATGATTACTATTCTCACTCTGAATCTTGTTCACTTGACCTACTTGACATTTTAAACCTAAAATTATTAATTTTCATATTTTTATATTTTTTACAATATTGAATTCTGTCTTATCAAATTTCATACCATGTTATGTAACATTTTATATTCGTCTACTAATCTTATAATTATGTACCCTTTTCCAAAATCGATACACCTTATGTTTTATTCTATATACGACATTAATTATTGTGCCACTTGACCTTAAACTATGATTATAAATCACAAATATTTTAACTGCATTTCATAATATTATTATTTCATGTATTTACACCTTTGAC
This sequence comes from Trichobilharzia szidati, assembly GCA_944472155.2. Classification (NCBI taxonomy): domain Eukaryota; kingdom Metazoa; phylum Platyhelminthes; class Trematoda; order Strigeidida; family Schistosomatidae; genus Trichobilharzia; species Trichobilharzia szidati. The sequence goes on from OX235279.1 coordinate 108,496, forward strand.
CTAATTCCCTCACCGGATAAAAAAATTTTTAAAAAAAACCATATATATACGATTGTACAGCTTGATAATAAATTCGTTGAAAAGAGTCTCTTCGCTGAATATTGTGTTCTTGAAGCTCCTGAAAGTCAGTTGAAAATTGAAAAGTCTAATAATTTTTTTTGCAAATTAATTTTATCAAAATTAGGATAAGTCTGTTTGAAGTGTCGCAAGGATCCTTGATGTTTAACTTGAAACATTTTCCAAATTGAAAAATATTTTTCAGTAAATCTCATTTATTATTAAATAATGTGAAATATTCCGCGACAGTATTTTCCAATGCTGTCTTGTAATATTCACTCAGAGTGCTCTAATTAATAATCAATTCAAAAACACTTACTATCTTCATATTCTGCAAGGAGTATGAAAAGTTTACGAGACGAGAATTTATAAAAAAGATGAAATGGTGCACAATGCTGTTCATAATTTTTACTCATGAAAAGTTAAACTATCTGCGCATTCTGACTTGGTGGCTTTTCTGTCTACAGGGAAAAGTAATTTCAAAATATAACGTGCGATAATTTCTGGATGTTACTTGACTCAAAATCCTATGAAGGTGGGACTATCGTGTTTGTCTGTTTTGAAGAATATTATTTCAAAAATGTGAAGGGAGTAATATAAACTTGTGCATGTAGATATTACCTTCTCAGACTATTTTTAAGTCAAACTTTAAATGAAAGCATTACGACTTACCGCCAGAATATATACCAACAATGAGAGCATAAAGAATAGTAGCTACAAATCCCGTTGACATCATATTCTCTATTAACAAGCAGAAACTTAATGCTTCCTTTAAATACCTTTTCCTCTCAGTAAGAAACGAATGAAATTTCAGTACGTCATTGAACCTAATTGCTATCAGTAAAAAACAAAGACTTGATAATTGACGCACTCTCAGTTAATTTACTCCCAGCAAAGTTACTTAAAAAACTGATACGCTTTCGGTTTTTGTTTCGGTAGAGAACATTGAAATAAAAACATTAAGCAACTTAACAAATCATTTCTTAGAATTAGTTGAAAACAATTTTTTCACGTTTAATTGACTCAGGATTATCTGAATGTGTAAGCAGAATGCACACGTTCACAATATTTTGGCAGCCATATTGTAAGCATTTGAAAGTTGATCTGTTTATGGTAAAAATAATACCAGCTTATTTCATAACCTGATCCAGTGCATAAATTCTAATCCCTACCAATGCGTGATTTAGTGCAACCCAAATTAATGTCATCATTGAGAAATCCATCAACACACGTGACAAGATAGACCTAACCAATTCTCACAAGAATTCCAAGAAAAGCCATTCAGAAGCAAATCAAGAAGGAGCATCAAAATAATTTCCCATAGTTGAATTTTAGAGTACATTTTGCTTCTATGAGTTGCTCATGGATTGATATCAGTTAGAGAACCATTGGAAACCAGTCAGGGAGTAGTGGAGAGCTGTTTCATCCTGGTTTTTGGGAATCATCGGTAGTACGCAACAACTGGTTCGCTCACTGATATCGATCCGTGATCAACTCGCTAAAACAAAACTAACACTTACAAATCAACTATAGAAAATTAATTTTTAATTAGTCTTCAATTTGGACAGAGAAATATGAGGACGTTATTTCCCTGATTCGTGTAATGCATTTGCGCAACACATTTCGAACAATATGTTCACACACGGACTTGTCATAGGTATATATATGAAATCAATAAGGAGTAAGAAAATAGACTTAAGTCAAGTTAAAAGGACATATTGAAGGTCAAATTAGCAATGAAGACCACTAAACCAAACAACAGAGGTAATAGTACATCTGCTGTGGTATCAAAACAAAGTTTACCAAGGAAGGTAGGTTTATTGTGATGACGAATTGCTTTTGAACGCATAAATGTCATCTTAACTTTCTAACTGCTAGGGCTTCCACAAACTTTAGGATACGCCCCAAACACGTCTCATAGATAGGTTTGAAAGATGTGTTAACGTCAATTTTATGTCCTGTCTCCTCTGTAATATGTTTCGCAATAGAGGAGCTAGGTCTCCTGTTCTCACCATTAATGGGTTCTGAAGATTCTATCTGCTTCTGGAGCCATTTAGGAATATGCCCTGAAGCCAGCTCTTACTTGCAGAGATCGATGAGTCCTCCCTATGCATGTGTGTGTGGCCACACGTACATTCAAATTGGCAAATACAGTGGGATGTGACATCATTTTTCACATGTTCAAACGGCTTAGATGGATGGATATATTGGCTTCACAAATCATTCCTCCCCGAGGCAGTTTTATAAAACTTGGAAATTCAGTAAATTACAACCAAATATCTCAAATTAAGTGCGTCGTTTGAACAGTGGTTAATACTCTCGCCGACCATGCACATGGTCCTGTGTTCGATCCCCTGCCGACTCACACCTGATATGTATGGTCGGCCTGCAAAATTTGGGCTACCTATATGCATGCTGAAAATTCCATACTTGTACTGAAAATACGGTGTGTCATCAAGCTGTTATGAAAATAAAATAAAAAATAAAATAAATAAATTTGAGATTTTCCCGTCGACGGATTGGATCGAAGTGCTCGGTCTCAGGTTGACATGTCGACTTCTTGTGCAGATGCTTCGACGATGTCTGGGCATTTAATTAGAATTTAATTTGTGGATAGGGACTAGCAGTGGAATCCAGAATGCGCATTTCTTCCTATTAGGGACTCGTCAGCTGGATGTACCTGCATTCGGTCCAATCAATCGACGGGAAAATCTCAAATTCAATTAAATTAATATGACACGTTGCAAAAGAGGTGGCTCTCGTGGCCCAAGTGGTCTAGTGGATAAGGGGCTTTGGCGTTTGAAACTAAGGTCACTGGGTTGGAGCCTCGCTGGGAACATCACTACTCACTAGGAAAATCAGGTACATCCAGATGACGAGCCTCAAATAGGACGAAATGCGCATCCTGGATTCCAGTGCTAGTCACAATCCACCAAATAAATTCCTATCTCAAAAGTAGTGTGAAATAGAGTAAATACAGTGAGATGTGACATCATTTATCGCATGTTCAAACGGCTTAGATGGATGGATATATTGGCTTCACAAATCATTCCTCCCCGAGGCAGTTTTACAAAACTTTGAAATTCAGTAAATTACAACCAGCGTTCCAACTTTGTCCAGTTGTCAAGCTGCTATATTTCTTCTAACACGCCCTCAGGTATATTTTGATATTCGGGTTGAATATTCCTCTCAGAAAACGAAGACAAATATAGAAAATAAGTTTAAGAGTTCAATTGATGATCGAAACTGCGTAGATCTTTTCCTGGTGAATTCTGATAAATAATGTTGTAAATCTGTCTGATATTACTGTGTCTACTCATCAGAAAGAAGCTTCATCCCTTGGACTTAGGTCTTGTGTTCGTCGCACGGAATTTACGGATTAAGCCATCCATGCTGAGTTTGAAAACTTATATGACCAACTCAAACCTCTTGCCGCAAAATCCGATGAAGATCGGGTTCGGTTTAGAGCCAAGCTGGAGGATATAGCCCACCAGTTTTTAAATAACAACCCAAAGGAGAAAAGTATTTTAAATTCACAGCATTTCACAGCCTTGAAAGAGCTACAGGAAAACTCTAATATAATAATTACGAAACCTGATAAAGGTTCTAGAATCGTCATTATGAATAACAGTGACCACATCTCTAAAATACTATCTATTCTTGATGAAAAAAGCAATCTTAGATGTGATCCCGCGTCAGAAGATATTCAGTTGTTGCAGGGCCTACGTAGTACTGCCGTATAAAGAAGGAACGTCAGAGGCTTTACGTAGGATTTTTAATGTGGTTGGAATTAGGGTGGCTTTCAAACCAACCAACTCACTCAGAGAAAACCTTTATCGGATAAAGAGCCCAATAGATCCAATTAAGAAGAATATAATTTGCCAGATACTATGTCATGACTGTGAGGTCGATAACATAGGTCAGACTAATAGACCGGGGTCAACCACATTATTGGAACATGAAAATTTAGCTTGACCTAGAATAACTGACCCTGTCGTGTTAAATAATCTAGAAGTAAGCTGGAGATATGGAAAGTGGCAAAAAACAGGAAAAGAAAGTTGGAGAGACACGATAGAGAGAGAAATATATATAAGACGAATTATGAAACCGTGTGACTAAAACTGCTGTGATTATGAGCGATTATTCATGCAGCGATTTACGCCATCTAGTTGTCTAACTGCATTGCTGTGTGATATTTAGAATAAAATAATCTAGTATGGAATTGCACTCTGTCACAATGCTCAAATTATGCACTCGAATTAATGGTGCTTATAGCTCTCTTGTTCGAAGACTTGTCTACAGGCTTACACGATTATCACAAACAGAAACCAGATTCACAAATCACCGTATGTCTAACATCGGATGACTGAAAAACGGAATTATTCCTAAGTATCTTTGTATACGCGTTCCAGTTAAAACAAGAAAGGTGGAAGCAGCAGGAGAACATCTAAGTAGATTCTGTTTAAGAGAAGAGATCCACAGAACCATCGTAACTCTATCTAACACTAGAGTGAAGATTGAACAACTGAAATCCAAACTGAACAGTGTCATAAATATCAAGGATAATGAAATGTTACTTGAAACAGCTAAACAGTCAAGTTTGGCAGCATTCAAAATATCCGAAAGTACTCAAATAAGGAAGTCCAACAAATTAATGGAATAAAAATACCCTCCTAAGAGAAGAGATCCACAGAACCATCGTAACTCTATCTAACACCAGAGTGAAATGTTACTTGAAACAGCTAAACAGTCAAGTTTGGCAGCATTCAAAATATCCGAAAGTACTCAAATAAGGAAGTCCAACAAATTAATGGAATAAAAATACCCTACTAAAAAAGAATTTACCAATGAAATACTTGCAACCATCGATGAAATAAAGTAGGTAATTAACCCCACAAAAAGAGCCCTAAGTTTGAATGAAATGAAAGTACCTGAAAAGGGATTAAAATTCAATGTAGCTGTTGACAGATTCACACATAAAGACGTCATTCCTAGTATATGAGTAGTATTAGGTGAAATAGACAAAACTACTGAGGAACACGTCGGAGCACAGAGCCTTAATATCAGTATACATATATATATATATATATATACATCAAAGTAGACGACGACTACTAGTTGTAGTCTTCCATGGCTACTGGTTACGAAATTAATCTATGTGACTGGTTAAGCATGATCGGGATTTCAGTAACCACTGTTGACTCGTACTTACACTATTGGAGCCGGAAAATCTCCAAGTACATTATCTTTTATTAGACTATTCAATGTTCTAGACTCTATAGATGTTATATTGATTGGCCTGTAGTTACTGCCTTCTGTTTCCGAGTTTAAGTATAAGAAATGTGATTTTCAATTTATCCTCCCAGGTTTGAGTTTCTAAGGACATTGTAAAGATTTAAAGCAGTAATATGCGAGTGTTAGGGTCACCAAATTTTTAGAAATACGATGAAATATCATCATCTGCAAACGCTTTGGAGCTTTTGAGAATTCGAATGGCTGGTTAATGTTAGCATAAGTGAACTCAACGATATTAGTTTGTTTTATTGAGAGAAAAGAGTGAAGTTGCATAATGTTAATAGCGTGTACACCGGATGCTGGGATTGTAGGCTTAGGGTAGTTAACTGCAAACATTTGTTAAATAATTCAATCCACAGTGCACCGTAATGGCGAGCCCCCAAGCGTGGTGGCCACATTGCAAGCTTGACTGATAGAATTCAGTCTGCAGCGAAGATAGGACCAGACACGTTACGCTAGTTACTGACTAGTGCGCAATCAAAAATATCCAATACTGTCCTACAGGAGGACAATCGCGAGCCTGAATAGCTCAGTGGTAACGTCTCTGACTGCAGCACTGGGTGAGGTGGGTCCGATTCTCATTAGGGACATCAGTTCCTTCAAGGTTGCAGATACGTCCTGCTGATGAGTGACAACTAGCACGAAACCTAGGTCCAAGGCTTCCTACCGATTGCCTCCAACCATCTAATACCAACAATTCACACATGTCTGCAGAGTCATCGTACAGCCTGCCTTTACCGATGAGGAGAGAAATGCCGTAATTTTTGCGATTCAACCGCCTCTTGAGGATTTCTGTGGCAGCAGAAACTAAAGCATGCCTGGATGGTGCCTTGCATTATTCGTTCCCCTAACGCAAATATTGAGCTTGTGAAACAGAGCTTAGAGCGCTAAGTATTGACCCTAGTGTGTCAAAGTCATTGTGTTTGATGTAACTTGTCACGAGTCTCTACGGTTTTGTGAGATACTTTGGTTTTATAAATGGCTTCCTATGTAGGGAAACGTTTATTGTATGCAGTGGAGTGACAGCCATTAGGTAAGTGTTTGAGTTCTAATAGGAGATGCTTAGAACTTTCGAGAGATAACCAGCAAGGAAGTACTTTCCCTATTCAGAGGATCTTAGCACTGATTTTACGAAAGCCAAGTTTGTCTTTCTACAATTCCTATGTGTTATTTGTTGTGAAGTAGAGTATAAGCTGCATTGCTACTTGGTGGAAAAGGCAGTGAACACAGCACTGCTCTATGGTTGCTACCTGAAACTATAGAACCCAACAAGATTCAGAGGGGATTGATATTGAGGCAGAATATTAGGTTTAGCAGGTTATCACCTCCGGGCCTGCTAGTTAGTCTCAGTTGATTTCAGGAAACTGAAGTCTCCACATATGATCATACTTTTGTATGAAAGAGTGGACACTTGCTCCAGTGCATTGATTATTTGAGTCTCGTAATCACTGAAGGTCCCGTGTGCTCTGTAAATGTATCCAATTAGTACTGAATTATTTTCAAAGTGTACGTTGCGACACAGATTGTCATGCATGATGCTGAGTTCGCTTTTTATCTCTGCAGTACAGTAAGTGGGTTCAGGAAGTACGTAAGGCAGCCTCCATTCGTACCACTGCTTCTGTAACATAGGAATTGTTTGTACTCATCGATGCTAATATCTCCCTCTGGTATATCAGATTGACACCAATATTCAGTAATAATAATAATAATAATAATAATAATGGGGAAATTATATACCAGTGTGTGTGCCTTGAGCATCGGTAGTTTGTTGAGCATAGGTCTAGCAATACTCACCACTAGGTGAAGTTGAGGGTTGTAATAATGTTTGAAATATTTAAGTTCGTAATCAGGATCAAATGAGGTTAGGCATCCAGTGATTCTGAGTGGTGAGACGACCCTGTGATACAAGAAGTATCAGTGTCATGTTCACCTATGCCTGTCAAGTTACTCTCTTCTCCTTTTAACGAATAATGAGTTGCATTATTGGAGTTGAGAAAGATTAACGTAGTTCTATTGTTAGATAGTATGGAGACACAGGTGAGATTTCTTGTTTGATGAAAGTTTATACAAGCTTTGAGTGTAATTACTATTTGCGTGTTAAGTAAACTGTGCCACTTTTGATCCTAGAAAGAGAAAACACACGTAATGCGGGTGAACAAAAATTGACGACCCCAAAAGATCTTGCATAAACGCTGTGAAGGAAGCGGCGGAAAAAATTACTGGTTACTGGTGATGCCCAAATCTTATTATTCTGCTCTGTGTTTGCAGTCACTAACTGTGACTTTACAGGGGTTCCATTGTATGCAATGCTGCATTGTGGCTCAATTCTCATCAGACACGTGCCAAATATCCTATCAAAGTTTGTTTGTGCGCGATACTTTGAGGACCCATATTGTTGTCCTTTGTTACATTTAGAGTGTTGATGTTGCTACTCCAGTTATTAATTTGGGCTTTAGTGCGACTTGGCTTATCGTGGGAGTGTGTACTTAGGTGACTGTCCGGGTGTGTCTTATTTCCCTTCCAGCGTGGATTCTTCTCAGGAGTTTGCAGATGTCGAGGATTTTTTGTCACGAGCTGTGTGTTTCTGCATGTTTGTTATCAAATTCCTCATCATATTTCGCGTTACAGCTATGAGAGGATAATATCGACTTTCTGGGAGTATCGGTGTTTTTCTTATGCCCATCCAGATCTGGATCTACGGTAATGGGTGGTGGGGCTACAATGGTAAAGGCATTATCATCCAATAGCCTTTCGGCTTGTGTTGTGTTCTGTGGGGCTCAATTTGTGAGGTTTAGGAGGAAGAAGACTTTGGGGTCTAACATGTTGACCGTAGGTTTTCCTATTTTGGTGACTTTCTGTGTCTTATTCTTATTACAATTAGGATCAGTTATGAGATTGTAAATGCGCCTTTCAATAACTGTATTATCTAGTGCAACATTTGTTTCATAACGGATAAAATTTTATTTTGATAAAGTCACACAGTTTTATACAGTAATATTACTCTGACTTTATCAAACAAATTTCATCCATAAAGGAATTCTACCCTGAAACGATGCCTCAGTATTATTCTTATACAAAATCTATTTGTTTGTTGCTCAGATGTAGGTATAATATTGATGAATGTCTTAGCATTTATTCATGTTTCAAACTGTGGGCGCACCAGTGGACCTCCTGACTTTTAGAATTCTGTGGCGAATTCCTTCAACGTAAGCAATCTTCGGCAAATTAGGTACGATTAGTTGAAATTTATTCAACCATCAAAGGAAAATATATATTGGACCTTCACATGTAAGTTGCATATAACAATCTGAACACATCCACTGCCACGCGATTACCAGATTGAATAAACTGAATATCGCAAAATATCGTAAACAGACAGGAAATTAGTGGAAGAAAACACAAAGATAACACCAATTCAATAAAATAATTAAAAGTTCAAAATGTCCGTACTAACAAAAAATACATTGAGCAACAATATTGAAGAAAAGATGAAGACAAAAGGACGACTACAATGAAACCTGAGAATTATTTCAGTTTGGATGAAATTGTATGGGTCAATGTGCACAATTCACACACAAACGAACCGAGTTATTCACGTCAATGAGTTAACAAACACATAAATGACAATGCAAACGATAATGCATTCATGACGAGCTGTGTGTTTTCAGTGAAAGCTCACGAGAAACAAGCATTGTATGCATACTGATTCCAGGGTCATTTCTTCACCAATCCCAATGTCTGTTGATGCAACCAACATGCCGAGTATGATTTCATTTCTATTGGTTAAGTAAGCATTGCGCTGACAGAAGTGAAATCATCGATTCAGAATAGGTAGGCGGACGAGGACTAGGTGAAAGCGTGGGAGTGATTTGAATTCAAACAAAACTCTTCATTGGCCAATGCATATTGATAATGCGTATACAACTGAGTCAATATGAAATTGGTGGAAGTTGTCACAGCATGTTCACGAAATCAGAACAATACTTTCGTAAACACCCTGGCACTATTTTACGTAATAATAAAACGATTCAATCTCCCTGGAAATTTATGAGAGTAATAAACTAAGTTGTTCACGTGCGTCACAATACACTGATGTTTAAACTTCTGTAATGATTACGTCTTTCATATTCATACAAGTATACCAATTCTACTAATTCCTCTTGACCCTATTCTCGTACGTGTCCTCATTAAAGGATATTTCGTTATCAAAGGCGTTGTTTTTTCGCAGACGTTTCACTTTTCGATTTCTGATATATGCGTATTTATTCTGACTACGATGATTTTGCTTGTTTGGTTTTTGATTTGTTCAATTTCAATTTTCATTTGTTTGGTTTCTTGTTGAGGTTGTTGCGATTTGTCTTCATTGTCACCTTTTTCTGATCGTTTGAATATTGTGATGGCTTAGACTAGGCGTATTGTTTTATCGACTAATTTCTTTTTGTCAGACTGGGAGATCTGACTAATCTATATGTTTGAATAAGGCATTTAGATGACAAATTTTGCGAGATGATATCATTTCGTAGTCTCTCTACAACCGCTTTACAACTAACACGGTTAACAATAATAAAATAAAGTTCATGACAATCACTCAGTGAATATAATCTGGGCTGGTTTAAGGTTAAATTGGTGGATATTTGTCCCCAATTTCTTAATGCTAGAATACACCAGAAAAATGGTTTATCAGAAGAACACCACACCGCACTTAGGGAATTAATCGAAGAAGATGATCTTATTATCCTTAAACCTGATAAGGGAAAAGGCGTTTTCATCATGAATAAATCGGATTATCAAAATAAAATGAATGATATCCTCAAAGATCAGTCTAAATTTCTGGTGGACAATGCTACTGATAATGTGCTGCTTGTGGAAAAGCAGATCAATCGTCAGCTTCACATTTTACTGATGCATGGTTTCATAAATGAAAAACTTTATAAACAACTTAAAGCAATTGGGTCACATACTCCCCGGCTTTATGGCCTTCCGAAGATCCACAAAACCGGGAACCCACTGAGACCCATCTTAGACATGTCGAGTTCTCCATACCATAAAGTCGCAAAATGGATTACAGAGGTCCTTACGCCTGTAAGAGACTCATTATCAAATCATTCTGTAAAACGTTCATTTGATCTGACAGATATGCTAGACACCTTGAACATTGGGGAAAAGGTTATGTGTTCATTTGACATAGAATCTTTATTCACCAATGTTCCTATCCTTGAAACTGTTGATTTCATTTGCGATTACATCACAAGCAATGGGATAAACTTACCTATTCCTGTCACTTACATCAGAGACATCATCTTAATGTGTACAGAAAATATTAGATTCACCTTCCAAGAAAAGGCATACAAACAAATCGGTGGTGTTGCGATGGGTAGCCCTCTTGGGCCTCTGTTAGCAGATATATTCATGCCGAAATTGGAAAAACAAATGCAAGGTATGCTTGGAGAATTTATGCTGTATAAACGTTATGTAGATGATACTCTCATTATTGGTGATAATAGTAAATCTGTTGAAAACTTTATTACCCTACTCAATCATATTCATCCAAATATCTGAGTGACTTCCGAACTCGAATCGAATAACAAACTCGGTTTCCTCGATATTACAATGACCAGGAGAGATGATGGAACGATTCAGCGATTTATTTTTCGTAAACAGACATGGAGTGGACAATATCTTCATTTTACCAGTTTTCTTCCTATCCAGTATCAACGTCCCTAGTGAAATGTTTGTTCTCAAGAGCCCGAAAAATATGCACGAGTGACACAGTTTTATTAGCTAATGGTTGTCCGGAAAACTTTATCACTTGTCACAGTAACGAAAGAAAACATCTCGAAAAGACAGCTTCTGTACCATAGAAAGCTATCTTTATTAACCTACCATTCAACGGTGACCAGACTATGCAGTTGACAGCTCAAAGACTTCGGTCAGCCATCAAACGCACATTCTACGCCGCATCTCTTTTTCTCACTTGCCGAACATTTTCTATCCCTGTAACTACGATCAAAAGGACGAAACTCTGTGGACTCTACTTCAAACTGTATCTACAAGTTCACCTGCAGCTGCAGTAACATCTATATAGGTAGAACCAATAGAATGTTCCAATGTCGTCGAAAAGAACATGTTCCAAAATGGCTACTAAATCATATAGAAAATCACAATGCGAGTAATCTGAATAGAAATCCAGGCTCATCCATTGCAAAACACTTATCAATGTCAGGTCACAAAATCAATATCAATGACTGTTTCACAATTATTTCACGTATCTCTAATTCAAGGTTATTGAGGGTGATGGAAGCACTGTGGATTAATCACATACAGCCTAAACTGTGTGTACAAAAACAATAGACTTCAACCTTCGCCTACCATGGACTTCATGACCTATCCAAATATGATTGGTCATCAGTATGTACTTTTGTTTTTTATTTAACTGAGTAATTGTCGTGAACTTTATTTTATTATTGTTAACCATGTTAGTTGTAAAGCGGTTGTAGAGAGACTACGAAATGATATCATCTCGCAAAATTTGTCATCTAAATGCCTTATTCAAATTTATCAGAGGGACTAATTGTTTTAATAATCTATATGTGTAATTCATAGTTCTCATAGGAATTTTTATCAATAGCGTCTATCTTCCAATTGTTCCTAATGTGAATGCACTTACTCAATTAATTTATACGAGTTGATCACGGATTGATATCAGTTAGAGAACCATTGGAAACCAGTCAGGGAGTAGTGGAGAGCTGTTTCATCCTGGTTTTTGGGAATCATCGGTAGTACGCAACAACTGGTTCGCTCACTGATATCGATCCGTGATCAACTCGCTAAAACAAAACTAACACTTACAAATCAACTATAGAAAATTAATTTTTAATTAGTCTTCAATTTGGACAGAGAAATATGAGGACGTTATTTCCCTGATTCGTGTAATGCATTTGCGCAACACATTTCGAACAATATGTTCACACACGGACTTGTCATAGGTATATATATGAAATCAATAAGGAGTAAGAAAATAGACTTAAGTCAAGTTAAAAGGACATATTGAAGGTCAAATTAGCAATGAAGACCACTAAACCAAACAACAGAGGTAATAGTACATCTGCTGTGGTATCAAAACAAAGTTTACCAAGGAAGGTAGGTTTATTGTGATGACGAATTGCTTTTGAACGCATAAATGTCATCTTAACTTTCTAACTGCTAGGGCTTCCACAAACTTTAGGATACGCCCCAAACACGTCTCATAGATAGGTTTGAAAGATGTGTTAACGTCAATTTTATGTCCTGTCTCCTCTGTAATATGTTTCGCAATAGAGGAGCTAGGTCTCCTGTTCTCACCATTAATGGGTTCTGAAGATTCTATCTGCTTCTGGAGCCATTTAGGAATATGCCCTGAAGCCAGCTCTTACTTGCAGAGATCGATGAGTCCTCCCTATGCATGTGTGTGTGGCCACACGTACATTCAAATTGGCAAATACAGTGGGATGTGACATCATTTTTCACATGTTCAAACGGCTTAGATGGATGGATATATTGGCTTCACAAATCATTCCTCCCCGAGGCAGTTTTATAAAACTTGGAAATTCAGTAAATTACAACCAAATATCTCAAATTAAGTGCGTCGTTTGAACAGTGGTTAATACTCTCGCCGACCATGCACATGGTCCTGTGTTCGATCCCCTGCCGACTCACACCTGATATGTATGGTCGGCCTGCAAAATTTGGGCTACCTATATGCATGCTGAAAATTCCATACTTGTACTGAAAATACGGTGTGTCATCAAGCTGTTATGAAAATAAAATAAAAAATAAAATAAATAAATTTGAGATTTTCCCGTCGACGGATTGGATCGAAGTGCTCGGTCTCAGGTTGACATGTCGACTTCTTGTGCAGATGCTTCGACGATGTCTGGGCATTTAATTAGAATTTAATTTGTGGATAGGGACTAGCAGTGGAATCCAGAATGCGCATTTCTTCCTATTAGGGACTCGTCAGCTGGATGTACCTGCATTCGGTCCAATCAATCGACGGGAAAATCTCAAATTCAATTAAATTAATATGACACGTTGCAAAAGAGGTGGCTCTCGTGGCCCAAGTGGTCTAGTGGATAAGGGGCTTTGGCGTTTGAAACTAAGGTCACTGGGTTGGAGCCTCGCTGGGAACATCACTACTCACTAGGAAAATCAGGTACATCCAGATGACGAGCCTCAAATAGGACGAAATGCGCATCCTGGATTCCAGTGCTAGTCACAATCCACCAAATAAATTCCTATCTCAAAAGTAGTGTGAAATAGAGTAAATACAGTGAGATGTGACATCATTTATCGCATGTTCAAACGGCTTAGATGGATGGATATATTGGCTTCACAAATCATTCCTCCCCGAGGCAGTTTTACAAAACTTTGAAATTCAGTAAATTACAACCAGCGTTCCAACTTTGTCCAGTTGTCAAGCTGCTATATTTCTTCTAACACGCCCTCAGGTATATTTTGATATTCGGGTTGAATATTCCTCTCAGAAAACGAAGACAAATATAGAAAATAAGTTTAAGAGTTCAATTGATGATCGAAACTGCGTAGATCTTTTCCTGGTGAATTCTGATAAATAATGTTGTAAATCTGTCTGATATTACTGTGTCTACTCATCAGAAAGAAGCTTCATCCCTTGGACTTAGGTCTTGTGTTCGTCGCACGGAATTTACGGATTAAGCCATCCATGCTGAGTTTGAAAACTTATATGACCAACTCAAACCTCTTGCCGCAAAATCCGATGAAGATCGGGTTCGGTTTAGAGCCAAGCTGGAGGATATAGCCCACCAGTTTTTAAATAACAACCCAAAGGAGAAAAGTATTTTAAATTCACAGCATTTCACAGCCTTGAAAGAGCTACAGGAAAACTCTAATATAATAATTACGAAACCTGATAAAGGTTCTAGAATCGTCATTATGAATAACAGTGACCACATCTCTAAAATACTATCTATTCTTGATGAAAAAAGCAATCTTAGATGTGATCCCGCGTCAGAAGATATTCAGTTGTTGCAGGGCCTACGTAGTACTGCCGTATAAAGAAGGAACGTCAGAGGCTTTACGTAGGATTTTTAATGTGGTTGGAATTAGGGTGGCTTTCAAACCAACCAACTCACTCAGAGAAAACCTTTATCGGATAAAGAGCCCAATAGATCCAATTAAGAAGAATATAATTTGCCAGATACTATGTCATGACTGTGAGGTCGATAACATAGGTCAGACTAATAGACCGGGGTCAACCACATTATTGGAACATGAAAATTTAGCTTGACCTAGAATAACTGACCCTGTCGTGTTAAATAATCTAGAAGTAAGCTGGAGATATGGAAAGTGGCAAAAAACAGGAAAAGAAAGTTGGAGAGACACGATAGAGAGAGAAATATATATAAGACGAACTATGAAACCGTGTGACTAAAACTGCTGTGATTATGAGCGATTATTCATGCAGCGATTTACGCCATCTAGTTGTCTAACTGCATTGCTGTGTGATATTTAGAATAAAATAATCTAGTATGGAATTGCACTCTGTCACAATGCTCAAATTATGCACTCGAATTAATGGTGCTTATAGCTCTCTTGTTCGAAGACTTGTCTACAGGCTTACACGATTATCACAAACAGAAACCAGATTCACAAATCACCGTATGTCTAACATCGGATGACTGAAAAACGGAATTATTCCTAAGTATCTTTGTATACGCGTTCCAGTTAAAACAAGAAAGGTGGAAGCAGCAGGAGAACATCTAAGTAGATTCTGTTTAAGAGAAGAGATCCACAGAACCATCGTAACTCTATCTAACACCAGAGTGAAGATTGAACAACTGAAATCCAAACTGAACAGTGTCATAAATATCAAGGATAATGAAATGTTACTTGAAACAGCTAAACAGTCAAGTTTGGCAGCATTCAAAATATCCGAAAGTACTCAAATAAGGAAGTCCAACAAATTAATGGAATAAAAATACCCTACTAAAAAAGAATTTACCAATGAAATACTTGCAACCATCGATGAAATAAAGTAGGTAATTAACCCCACAAAAAGAGCCCTAAGTTTGAATGAAATGAAAGTACCTGAAAAGGGATTAAAATTCAATGTAGCTGTTGACAGATTCACACATAAAGACGTCATTCCTAGTATATGAGTAGTATTAGGTGAAATAGACAAAACTACTGAGGAACACGTCGGAGCACAGAGCCTTAATATCAGTATACATATATATATATATATATATATATATATACATCAAAGTAGACGACGACTACTAGTTGTAGTCTTCCATGGCTACTGGTTACGAAATTAATCTATGTGACTGGTTAAGCATGATCGGGATTTCAGTAACCACTGTTGACTCGTACTTACACTATTGGAGCCGGAAAATCTCCAAGTACATTATCTTTTATTAGACTATTCAATGTTCTAGACTCTATAGATGTTATATTGATTGGCCTGTAGTTACTGCCTTCTGTTTCCGAGTTTAAGTATAAGAAATGTGATTTTCAATTTATCCTCCCAGGTTTGAGTTTCTAAGGACATTGTAAAGATTTAAAGCAGTAATATGCGAGTGTTAGGGTCACCAAATTTTTAGAAATACGATGAAATATCATCATCTGCAAACGCTTTGGAGCTTTTGAGAATTCGAATGGCTGGTTAATGTTAGCATAAGTGAACTCAACGATATTAGTTTGTTTTATTGAGAGAAAAGAGTGAAGTTGCATAATGTTAATAGCGTGTACACCGGATGCTGGGATTGTAGGCTTAGGGTAGTTAACTGCAAACATTTGTTAAATAATTCAATCCACAGTGCACCGTAATGGCGAGCCCCCAAGCGTGGTGGCCACATTGCAAGCTTGACTGATAGAATTCAGTCTGCAGCGAAGATAGGACCAGACACGTTACGCTAGTTACTGACTAGTGCGCAATCAAAAATATCCAATACTGTCCTACAGGAGGACAATCGCGAGCCTGAATAGCTCAGTGGTAACGTCTCTGACTGCAGCACTGGGTGAGGTGGGTCCGATTCTCATTAGGGACATCAGTTCCTTCAAGGTTGCAGATACGTCCTGCTGATGAGTGACAACTAGCACGAAACCTAGGTCCAAGGCTTCCTACCGATTGCCTCCAACCATCTAATACCAACAATTCACACATGTCTGCAGAGTCATCGTACAGCCTGCCTTTACCGATGAGGAGAGAAATGCCGTAATTTTTGCGATTCAACCGCCTCTTGAGGATTTCTGTGGCAGCAGAAACTAAAGCATGCCTGGATGGTGCCTTGCATTATTCGTTCCCCTAACGCAAATATTGAGCTTGTGAGACAGAGCTTAGAGCGCTAAGTATTGACCCTAGTGTGTCAAAGTCATTGTGTTTGATGTAACTTGTCACGAGTCTCTACGGTTTTGCAAGATACTTTGGTTTTATAAATGGCTTCCTATGTAGGGAAACGTTTATTGTATGCAGTGGAGTGACAGCCATTAGGTAAGTGTTTGAGTTCTAATAGGAGATGCTTAGAACTTTCGAGAGATAACCAGCAAGGAAGTACTTTCCCTATTCAGAGGATCTTAGCACTGATTTTACGAAAGCCAAGTTTGTCTTTCTACAATTCCTATGTGTTATTTGTTGTGAAGTAGAGTATAAGCTGCATTGCTACTTGGTGGAAAAGGCAGTGAACACAGCACTGCTCTATGGTTGCTACCTGAAACTATAGAACCCAACAAGATTCAGAGGGGATTGATATTGGGGCAGAATATTAGGTTTAGCAGGTTATCACCTCCGGGCCTGCTAGTTAGTCTCAGTTGATTTCAGGAAACTGAAGTCTCCACATATGATCATACTTTTGTATGAAAGAGTGGACACTTGCTCCAGTGCATTGATTATTTGAGTCTCGTAATCACTGAAGGTCCCGTGTGCTCTGTAAATGTATCCAATTAGTACTGAATTATTTTCAAAGTGTACGTTGCGACACAGATTGTCATGCATGATGCTGAGTTCGCTTTTTATCTCTGCAGTACAGTAAGTGGGTTCAGGAAGTACGTAAGGCAGCCTCCATTCGTACCACTGCTTCTGTAACATAGGAATTGTTTGTACTCATCGATGCTAATATCTCCCTCTGGTATATCAGATTGACACCAATATTCAGTAATAATAATAATAATAATAATAATGGGGAAATTATATACCAGTGTGTGTGCCTTGAGCATCGGTAGTTTGTTGAGCATAGGTCTAGCAATACTCACCACTAGGTGAAGTTGAGGGTTGTAATAATGTTTGAAATATTTAAGTTCGTAATCAGGATCAAATGAGGTTAGGCATCCAGTGATTCTGAGTGGTGAGACGACCCTGTGATACAAGAAGTATCAGTGTCATGTTCACCTATGCCTGTCAAGTTACTCTCTTCTCCTTTTAACGAATAATGAGTTGCATTATTGGAGTTGAGAAAGATTAACGTAGTTCTATTGTTAGATAGTATGGAGACACAGGTGAGATTTCTTGTTTGATGAAAGTTTATACAAGCTTTGAGTGTAATTACTATTTGCGTGTTAAGTAAACTGTGCCACTTTTGATCCTAGAAAGAGAAAACACACGTAATGCGGGTGAACAAAAATTGACGACCCCAAAAGATCTTGCATAAACGCTGTGAAGGAAGCGGCGGAAAAAATTACTGGTTACTGGTGATGCCCAAATCTTATTATTCTGCTCTGTGTTTGCAGTCACTAACTGTGACTTTACAGGGGTTCCATTGTATGCAATGCTGCATTGTGGCTCAATTCTCATCAGACACGTGCCAAATATCCTATCAAAGTTTGTTTGTGCGCGATACTTTGAGGACCCATATTGTTGTCCTTTGTTACATTTAGAGTGTTGATGTTGCTACTCCAGTTATTAATTTGGGCTTTAGTGCGACTTGGCTTATCGTGGGAGTGTGTACTTAGGTGACTGTCCGGGTGTGTCTTATTTCCCTTCCAGCGTGGATTCTTCTCAGGAGTTTGCAGATGTCGAGGATTTTTTGTCACGAGCTGTGTGTTTCTGCATGTTTGTTATCAAATTCCTCATCATATTTCGCGTTACAGCTATGAGAGGATAATATCGACTTTCTGGGAGTATCGGTGTTTTTCTTATGCCCATCCAGATCTGGATCTACGGTAATGGGTGGTGGGGCTACAATGGTAAAGGCATTATCATCCAATAGCCTTTCGGCTTGCGTTGTGTTCTGTGGGGCTCAATTTGTGAGGTTTAGGAGGAAGAAGACTTTGGGGTCTAACATGTTGACCGTAGGTTTTCCTATTTTGGTGACTTTCTGTGTCTTATTCTTATTACAATTAGGATCAGTTATGAGATTGTAAATGCGCCTTTCAATAACTGTATTATCTAGTGCAACATTTGTTTCATAACGGATAAAATTTTATTTTGATAAAGTCACACAGTTTTATACAGTAATATTACTCTGACTTTATCAAACAAATTTCATCCATAAAGGAATTCTACCCTGAAACGATGCCTCAGTATTATTCTTATACAAAATCTATTTGTTTGTTGCTCAGATGTAGGTATAATATTGATGAATGTCTTAGCATTTATTCATGTTTCAAACTGTGGGCGCACCAGTGGACCTCCTGACTTTTAGAATTCTGTGGCGAATTCCTTCAACGTAAGCAATCTTCGGCAAATTAGGTACGATTAGTTGAAATTTATTCAACCATCAAAGGAAAATATATATTGGACCTTCACATGTAAGTTGCATATAACAATCTGAACACATCCACTGCCACGCGATTACCAGATTGAATAAACTGAATATCGCAAAATATCGTAAACAGACAGGAAATTAGTGGAAGAAAACACAAAGATAACACCAATTCAATAAAATAATTAAAAGTTCAAAATGTCCGTACTAACAAAAAATACATTGAGCAACAATATTGAAGAAAAGATGAAGACAAAAGGACGACTACAATGAAACCTGAGAATTATTTCAGTTTGGATGAAATTGTATGGGTCAATGTGCACAATTCACACACAAACGAACCGAGTTATTCACGTCAATGAGTTAACAAACACATAAATGACAATGCAAACGATAATGCATTCATGACGAGCTGTGTGTTTTCAGTGAAAGCTCACGAGAAACAAGCATTGTATGCATACTGATTCCAGGGTCATTTCTTCACCAATCCCAATGTCTGTTGATGCAACCAACATGCCGAGTATGATTCCATTTCTATTGGTTAAGTAAGCATTGCGCTGACAGAAGTGAAATCATCGATTCAGAATAGGTAGGCGGACGAGGACTAGGTGAAAGCGTGGGAGTGATTTGAATTCAAACAAAACTCTTCATTGGCCAATGCATATTGATAATGCGTATACAACTGAGTCAATATGAAATTGGTGGAAGTTGTCACAGCATGTTCACGAAATCAGAACAATACTTTCGTAAACACCCTGGCACTATTTTACGTAATAATAAAACGATTCAATCTCCCTGGAAATTTATGAGAGTAATAAACTAAGTTGTTCACGTGCGTCACAATACACTGATGTTTAAACTTCTGTAATGATTACGTCTTTCATATTCATACAAGTATACCAATTCTACTAATTCCTCTTGACCCTATTCTCGTACGTGTCCTCATTAAAGGATATTTCGTTATCAAAGGCGTTGTTTTTTCGCAGACGTTTCACTTTTCGATTTCTGATATATGCGTATTTATTCTGACTACGATGATTTTGCTTGTTTGGTTTTTGATTTGTTCAATTTCAATTTTCATTTGTTTGGTTTCTTGTTGAGGTTGTTGCGATTTGTCTTCATTGTCACCTTTTTCTGATCGTTTGAATATTGTGATGGCTTAGACTAGGCGTATTGTTATATCGACTAATTTCTTTTTGTCAGACTGGGAGATCTGACTAATCTATATGTTTGAATAAGGCATTTAGATGACAAATTTTGCGAGATGATATCATTTCGTAGTCTCTCTACAACCGCTTTACAACTAACACGGTTAACAATAATAAAATAAAGTTCATGACAATCACTCAGTGAATATAATCTGGGCTGGTTTAAGGTTAAATTGGTGGATATTTGTCCCCAATTTCTTAATGCTAGAATACACCAGAAAAATGGTTTATCAGAAGAACACCACACCGCACTTAGGGAATTAATCGAAGAAGATGATCTTATTATCCTTAAACCTGATAAGGGAAAAGGCGTTTTCATCATGAATAAATCGGATTATCAAAATAAAATGAATGATATCCTCAAAGATCAGTCTAAATTTCTGGTGGACAATGCTACTGATAATGTGCTGCTTGTGGAAAAGCAGATCAATCGTCAGCTTCACATTTTACTGATGCATGGTTTCATAAATGAAAAACTTTATAAACAACTTAAAGCAATTGGGTCACATACTCCCCGGCTTTATGGCCTTCCGAAGATCCACAAAACCGGGAACCCACTGAGACCCATCTTAGACATGTCGAGTTCTCCATACCATAAAGTCGCAAAATGGATTACAGAGGTCCTTACGCCTGTAAGAGACTCATTATCAAATCATTCTGTAAAACGTTCATTTGATCTGACAGATATGCTAGACACCTTGAACATTGGGGAAAAGGTTATGTGTTCATTTGACATAGAATCTTTATTCACCAATGTTCCTATCCTTGAAACTGTTGATTTCATTTGCGATTACATCACAAGCAATGGGATAAACTTACCTATTCCTGTCACTTACATCAGAGACATCATCTTAATGTGTACAGAAAATATTAGATTCACCTTCCAAGAAAAGGCATACAAACAAATCGGTGGTGTTGCGATGGGTAGCCCTCTTGGGCCTCTGTTAGCAGATATATTCATGCCGAAATTGGAAAAACAAATGCAAGGTATGCTTGGAGAATTTATGCTGTATAAACGTTATGTAGATGATACTCTCATTATTGGTGATAATAGTAAATCTGTTGAAAACTTTATTACCCTACTCAATCATATTCATCCAAATATCTGAGTGACTTCCGAACTCGAATCGAATAACAAACTCGGTTTCCTCG
This sequence comes from Trichobilharzia szidati, assembly GCA_944472155.2. Classification (NCBI taxonomy): domain Eukaryota; kingdom Metazoa; phylum Platyhelminthes; class Trematoda; order Strigeidida; family Schistosomatidae; genus Trichobilharzia; species Trichobilharzia szidati. The sequence continues at coordinate 129,923 of OX235279.1, forward strand.
ATATTACAATGACCAGGAGAGATGATGGAACGATTCAGCGATTTATTTTTCGTAAACAGACATGGAGTGGACAATATCTTCATTTTACCAGTTTTCTTCCTATCCAGTATCAACGTCCCTAGTGAAATGTTTGTTCTCAAGAGCCCGAAAAATATGCACGAGTGACACAGTTTTATTAGCTAATGGTTGTCCGGAAAACTTTATCACTTGTCACAGTAACGAAAGAAAACATCTCGAAAAGACAGCTTCTGTACCATAGAAAGCTATCTTTATTAACCTACCATTCAACGGTGACCAGACTATGCAGTTGACAGCTCAAAGACTTCGGTCAGCCATCAAACGCACATTCTACGCCGCATCTCTTTTTCTCACTTGCCGAACATTTTCTATCCCTGTAACTACGATCAAAAGGACGAAACTCTGTGGACTCTACTTCAAACTGTATCTACAAGTTCACCTGCAGCTGCAGTAACATCTATATAGGTAGAACCAATAGAATGTTCCAATGTCGTCGAAAAGAACATGTTCCAAAATGGCTACTAAATCATATAGAAAATCACAATGCGAGTAATCTGAATAGAAATCCAGGCTCATCCATTGCAAAACACTTATCAATGTCAGGTCACAAAATCAATATCAATGACTGTTTCACAATTATTTCACGTATCTCTAATTCAAGGTTATTGAGGGTGATGGAAGCACTGTGGATTAATCACATACAGCCTAAACTGTGTGTACAAAAACAATAGACTTCAACCTTCGCCTACCATGGACTTCATGACCTATCCAAATATGATTGGTCATCAGTATGTACTTTTGTTTTTTATTTAACTGAGTAATTGTCGTGAACTTTATTTTATTATTGTTAACCATGTTAGTTGTAAAGCGGTTGTAGAGAGACTACGAAATGATATCATCTCGCAAAATTTGTCATCTAAATGCCTTATTCAAATTTATCAGAGGGACTAATTGTTTTAATAATCTATATGTGTAATTCATAGTTCTCATAGGAATTTTTATCAATAGCGTCTATCTTCCAATTGTTCCTAATGTGAATGCACTTACTCAATTAATTTATACGAGTTGATCACGGATTGATATCAGTTAGAGAACCATTGGAAACCAGTCAGGGAGTAGTGGAGAGCTGTTTCATCCTGGTTTTTGGGAATCATCGGTAGTACGCAACAACTGGTTCGCTCACTGATATCGATCCGTGATCAACTCGCTAAAACAAAACTAACACTTACAAATCAACTATAGAAAATTAATTTTTAATTAGTCTTCAATTTGGACAGAGAAATATGAGGACGTTATTTCCCTGATTCGTGTAATGCATTTGCGCAACACATTTCGAACAATATGTTCACACACGGACTTGTCATAGGTATATATATGAAATCAATAAGGAGTAAGAAAATAGACTTAAGTCAAGTTAAAAGGACATATTGAAGGTCAAATTAGCAATGAAGACCACTAAACCAAACAACAGAGGTAATAGTACATCTGCTGTGGTATCAAAACAAAGTTTACCAAGGAAGGTAGGTTTATTGTGATGACGAATTGCTTTTGAACGCATAAATGTCATCTTAACTTTCTAACTGCTAGGGCTTCCACAAACTTTAGGATACGCCCCAAACACGTCTCATAGATAGGTTTGAAAGATGTGTTAACGTCAATTTTATGTCCTGTCTCCTCTGTAATATGTTTCGCAATAGAGGAGCTAGGTCTCCTGTTCTCACCATTAATGGGTTCTGAAGATTCTATCTGCTTCTGGAGCCATTTAGGAATATGCCCTGAAGCCAGCTCTTACTTGCAGAGATCGATGAGTCCTCCCTATGCATGTGTGTGTGGCCACACGTACATTCAAATTGGCAAATACAGTGGGATGTGACATCATTTTTCACATGTTCAAACGGCTTAGATGGATGGATATATTGGCTTCACAAATCATTCCTCCCCGAGGCAGTTTTATAAAACTTGGAAATTCAGTAAATTACAACCAAATATCTCAAATTAAGTGCGTCGTTTGAACAGTGGTTAATACTCTCGCCGACCATGCACATGGTCCTGTGTTCGATCCCCTGCCGACTCACACCTGATATGTATGGTCGGCCTGCAAAATTTGGGCTACCTATATGCATGCTGAAAATTCCATACTTGTACTGAAAATACGGTGTGTCATCAAGCTGTTATGAAAATAAAATAAAAAATAAAATAAATAAATTTGAGATTTTCCCGTCGACGGATTGGATCGAAGTGCTCGGTCTCAGGTTGACATGTCGACTTCTTGTGCAGATGCTTCGACGATGTCTGGGCATTTAATTAGAATTTAATTTGTGGATAGGGACTAGCAGTGGAATCCAGAATGCGCATTTCTTCCTATTAGGGACTCGTCAGCTGGATGTACCTGCATTCGGTCCAATCAATCGACGGGAAAATCTCAAATTCAATTAAATTAATATGACACGTTGCAAAAGAGGTGGCTCTCGTGGCCCAAGTGGTCTAGTGGATAAGGGGCTTTGGCGTTTGAAACTAAGGTCACTGGGTTGGAGCCTCGCTGGGAACATCACTACTCACTAGGAAAATCAGGTACATCCAGATGACGAGCCTCAAATAGGACGAAATGCGCATCCTGGATTCCAGTGCTAGTCACAATCCACCAAATAAATTCCTATCTCAAAAGTAGTGTGAAATAGAGTAAATACAGTGAGATGTGACATCATTTATCGCATGTTCAAACGGCTTAGATGGATGGATATATTGGCTTCACAAATCATTCCTCCCCGAGGCAGTTTTACAAAACTTTGAAATTCAGTAAATTACAACCAGCGTTCCAACTTTGTCCAGTTGTCAAGCTGCTATATTTCTTCTAACACGCCCTCAGGTATATTTTGATATTCGGGTTGAATATTCCTCTCAGAAAACGAAGACAAATATAGAAAATAAGTTTAAGAGTTCAATTGATGATCGAAACTGCGTAGATCTTTTCCTGGTGAATTCTGATAAATAATGTTGTAAATCTGTCTGATATTACTGTGTCTACTCATCAGAAAGAAGCTTCATCCCTTGGACTTAGGTCTTGTGTTCGTCGCACGGAATTTACGGATTAAGCCATCCATGCTGAGTTTGAAAACTTATATGACCAACTCAAACCTCTTGCCGCAAAATCCGATGAAGATCGGGTTCGGTTTAGAGCCAAGCTGGAGGATATAGCCCACCAGTTTTTAAATAACAACCCAAAGGAGAAAATTATTTTAAATTCACAGCATTTCACAGCCTTGAAAGAGCTACAGGAAAACTCTAATATAATAATTACGAAACCTGATAAAGGTTCTAGAATCGTCATTATGAATAACAGTGACCACATCTCTAAAATACTATCTATTCTTGATGAAAAAAGCAATCTTAGATGTGATCCCGCGTCAGAAGATATTCAGTTGTTGCAGGGCCTACGTAGTACTGCCGTATAAAGAAGGAACGTCAGAGGCTTTACGTAGGATTTTTAATGTGGTTGGAATTAGGGTGGCTTTCAAACCAACCAACTCACTCAGAGAAAACCTTTATCGGATAAAGAGCCCAATAGATCCAATTAAGAAGAATATAATTTGCCAGATACTATGTCATGACTGTGAGGTCGATAACATAGGTCAGACTAATAGACCGGGGTCAACCACATTATTGGAACATGAAAATTTAGCTTGACCTAGAATAACTGACCCTGTCGTGTTAAATAATCTAGAAGTAAGCTGGAGATATGGAAAGTGGCAAAAAACAGGAAAAGAAAGTTGGAGAGACACGATAGAGAGAGAAATATATATAAGACGAATTATGAAACCGTGTGACTAAAACTGCTGTGATTATGAGCGATTATTCATGCAGCGATTTACGCCATCTAGTTGTCTAACTGCATTGCTGTGTGATATTTAGAATAAAATAATCTAGTATGGAATTGCACTCTGTCACAATGCTCAAATTATGCACTCGAATTAATGGTGCTTATAGCTCTCTTGTTCGAAGACTTGTCTACAGGCTTACACGATTATCACAAACAGAAACCAGATTCACAAATCACCGTATGTCTAACATCGGATGACTGAAAAACGGAATTATTCCTAAGTATCTTTGTATACGCGTTCCAGTTAAAACAAGAAAAGTGGAAGCAGCAGGAGAACATCTAAGTAGATTCTGTTTAAGAGAAGAGATCCACAGAACCATCGTAACTCTATCTAACACTAGAGTGAAGATTGAACAACTGAAATGCAAACTGAACAGTGTCATAAATATCAAGGATAATGAAATGTTACTTGAAACAGCTAAACAGTCAAGTTTGGCAGCATTCAAAATATCCGAAAGTACTCAAATAAGGAAGTCCAACAAATTAATGGAATAAAAATACCCTCCTAAGAGAAGAGATCCACAGAACCATCGTAACTCTATCTAACACCAGAGTGAAATGTTACTTGAAACAGCTAAACAGTCAAGTTTGGCAGCATTCAAAATATCCGAAAGTACTCAAATAAGGAAGTCCAACAAATTAATGGAATAAAAATACCCTACTAAAAAAGAATTTACCAATGAAATACTTGCAACCATCGATGAAATAAAGTAGGTAATTAACCCCACAAAAAGAGCCCTAAGTTTGAATGAAATGAAAGTACCTGAAAAGGGATTAAAATTCAATGTAGCTGTTGACAGATTCACACATAAAGACGTCATTCCTAGTATATGAGTAGTATTAGGTGAAATAGACAAAACTACTGAGGAACACGTCGGAGCACAGAGCCTTAATATCAGTATACATATATATATATATATATATATATATATATACATCAAAGTAGACGACGACTACTAGTTGTAGTCTTCCATGGCTACTGGTTACGAAATTAATCTATGTGACTGGTTAAGCATGATCGGGATTTCAGTAACCACTGTTGACTCGTACTTACACTATTGGAGCCGGAAAATCTCCAAGTACATTATCTTTTATTAGACTATTCAATGTTCTAGACTCTATAGATGTTATATTGATTGGCCTGTAGTTACTGCCTTCTGTTTCCGAGTTTAAGTATAAGAAATGTGATTTTCAATTTATCCTCCCAGGTTTGAGTTTCTAAGGACATTGTAAAGATTTAAAGCAGTAATATGCGAGTGTTAGGGTCACCAAATTTTTAGAAATACGATGAAATATCATCATCTGCAAACGCTTTGGAGCTTTTGAGAATTCGAATGGCTGGTTAATGTTAGCATAAGTGAACTCAACGATATTAGTTTGTTTTATTGAGAGAAAAGAGTGAAGTTGCATAATGTTAATAGCGTGTACACCGGATGCTGGGATTGTAGGCTTAGGGTAGTTAACTGCAAACATTTGTTAAATAATTCAATCCACAGTGCACCGTAATGGCGAGCCCCCAAGCGTGGTGGCCACATTGCAAGCTTGACTGATAGAATTCAGTCTGCAGCGAAGATAGGACCAGACACGTTACGCTAGTTACTGACTAGTGCGCAATCAAAAATATCCAATACTGTCCTACAGGAGGACAATCGCGAGCCTGAATAGCTCAGTGGTAACGTCTCTGACTGCAGCACTGGGTGAGGTGGGTCCGATTCTCATTAGGGACATCAGTTCCTTCAAGGTTGCAGATACGTCCTGCTGATGAGTGACAACTAGCACGAAACCTAGGTCCAAGGCTTCCTACCGATTGCCTCCAACCATCTAATACCAACAATTCACACATGTCTGCAGAGTCATCGTACAGCCTGCCTTTACCGATGAGGAGAGAAATGCCGTAATTTTTGCGATTCAACCGCCTCTTGAGGATTTCTGTGGCAGCAGAAACTAAAGCATGCCTGGATGGTGCCTTGCATTATTCGTTCCCCTAACGCAAATATTGAGCTTGTGAGACAGAGCTTAGAGCGCTAAGTATTGACCCTAGTGTGTCAAAGTCATTGTGTTTGATGTAACTTGTCACGAGTCTCTACGGTTTTGTGAGATACTTTGGTTTTATAAATGGCTTCCTATGTAGGGAAACGTTTATTGTATGCAGTGGAGTGACAGCCATTAGGTAAGTGTTTGAGTTCTAATAGGAGATGCTTAGAACTTTCGAGAGATAACCAGCAAGGAAGTACTTTCCCTATTCAGAGGATCTTAGCACTGATTTTACGAAAGCCAAGTTTGTCTTTCTACAATTCCTATGTGTTATTTGTTGTGAAGTAGAGTATAAGCTGCATTGCTACTTGGTGGAAAAGGCAGTGAACACAGCACTGCTCTATGGTTGCTACCTGAAACTATAGAACCCAACAAGATTCAGAGGGGATTGATATTGAGGCAGAATATTAGGTTTAGCAGGTTATCACCTCCGGGCCTGCTAGTTAGTCTCAGTTGATTTCAGGAAACTGAAGTCTCCACATATGATCATACTTTTGTATGAAAGAGTGGACACTTGCTCCAGTGCATTGATTATTTGAGTCTCGTAATCACTGAAGGTCCCGTGTGCTCTGTAAATGTATCCAATTAGTACTGAATTATTTTCAAAGTGTACGTTGCGACACAGATTGTCATGCATGATGCTGAGTTCGCTTTTTATCTCTGCAGTACAGTAAGTGGGTTCAGGAAGTACGTAAGGCAGCCTCCATTCGTACCACTGCTTCTGTAACATAGGAATTGTTTGTACTCATCGATGCTAATATCTCCCTCTGGTATATCAGATTGACACCAATATTCAGTAATAATAATAATAATAATAATAATAATAATGGGGAAATTATATACCAGTGTGTGTGCCTTGAGCATCGGTAGTTTGTTGAGCATAGGTCTAGCAATACTCACCACTAGGTGAAGTTGAGGGTTGTAATAATGTTTGAAATATTTAAGTTCGTAATCAGGATCAAATGAGGTTAGGCATCCAGTGATTCTGAGTGGTGAGACGACCCTGTGATACAAGAAGTATCAGTGTCATGTTCACCTATGCCTGTCAAGTTACTCTCTTCTCCTTTTAACGAATAATGAGTTGCATTATTGGAGTTGAGAAAGATTAACGTAGTTCTATTGTTAGATAGTATGGAGACACAGGTGAGATTTCTTGTTTGATGAAAGTTTATACAAGCTTTGAGTGTAATTACTATTTGCGTGTTAAGTAAACTGTGCCACTTTTGATCCTAGAAAGAGAAAACACACGTAATGCGGGTGAACAAAAATTGACGACCCCAAAAGATCTTGCATAAACGCTGTGAAGGAAGCGGCGGAAAAAATTACTGGTTACTGGTGATGCCCAAATCTTATTATTCTGCTCTGTGTTTGCAGTCACTAACTGTGACTTTACAGGGGTTCCATTGTATGCAATGCTGCATTGTGGCTCAATTCTCATCAGACACGTGCCAAATATCCTATCAAAGTTTGTTTGTGCGCGATACTTTGAGGACCCATATTGTTGTCCTTTGTTACATTTAGAGTGTTGATGTTGCTACTCCAGTTATTAATTTGGGCTTTAGTGCGACTTGGCTTATCGTGGGAGTGTGTACTTAGGTGACTGTCCGGGTGTGTCTTATTTCCCTTCCAGCGTGGATTCTTCTCAGGAGTTTGCAGATGTCGAGGATTTTTTGTCACGAGCTGTGTGTTTCTGCATGTTTGTTATCAAATTCCTCATCATATTTCGCGTTACAGCTATGAGAGGATAATATCGACTTTCTGGGAGTATCGGTGTTTTTCTTATGCCCATCCAGATCTGGATCTACGGTAATGGGTGGTGGGGCTACAATGGTAAAGGCATTATCATCCAATAGCCTTTCGGCTTGTGTTGTGTTCTGTGGGGCTCAATTTGTGAGGTTTAGGAGGAAGAAGACTTTGGGGTCTAACATGTTGACCGTAGGTTTTCCTATTTTGGTGACTTTCTGTGTCTTATTCTTATTACAATTAGGATCAGTTATGAGATTGTAAATGCGCCTTTCAATAACTGTATTATCTAGTGCAACATTTGTTTCATAACGGATAAAATTTTATTTTGATAAAGTCACACAGTTTTATACAGTAATATTACTCTGACTTTATCAAACAAATTTCATCCATAAAGGAATTCTACCCTGAAACGATGCCTCAGTATTATTCTTATACAAAATCTATTTGTTTGTTGCTCAGATGTAGGTATAATATTGATGAATGTCTTAGCATTTATTCATGTTTCAAACTGTGGGCGCACCAGTGGACCTCCTGACTTTTAGAATTCTGTGGCGAATTCCTTCAACGTAAGCAATCTTCGGCAAATTAGGTACGATTAGTTGAAATTTATTCAACCATCAAAGGAAAATATATATTGGACCTTCACATGTAAGTTGCATATAACAATCTGAACACATCCACTGCCACGCGATTACCAGATTGAATAAACTGAATATCGCAAAATATCGTAAACAGACAGGAAATTAGTGGAAGAAAACACAAAGATAACACCAATTCAATAAAATAATTAAAAGTTCAAAATGTCCGTACTAACAAAAAATACATTGAGCAACAATATTGAAGAAAAGATGAAGACAAAAGGACGACTACAATGAAACCTGAGAATTATTTCAGTTTGGATGAAATTGTATGGGTCAATGTGCATAATTCACACACAAACGAACCGAGTTATTCACGTCAATGAGTTAACAAACACATAAATGACAATGCAAACGATAATGCATTCATGACGAGCTGTGTGTTTTCAGTGAAAGCTCACGAGAAACAAGCATTGTATGCATACTGATTCCAGGGTCATTTCTTCACCAATCCCAATGTCTGTTGATGCAACCAACATGCCGAGTATGATTCCATTTCTATTGGTTAAGTAAGCATTGCGCTGACAGAAGTGAAATCATCGATTCAGAATAGGTAGGCGGACGAGGACTAGGTGAAAGCGTGGGAGTGATTTGAATTCAAACAAAACTCTTCATTGGCCAATGCATATTGATAATGCGTATACAACTGAGTCAATATGAAATTGGTGGAAGTTGTCACAGCATGTTCACGAAATCAGAACAATACTTTCGTAAACACCCTGGCACTATTTTACGTAATAATAAAACGATTCAATCTCCCTGGAAATTTATGAGAGTAATAAACTAAGTTGTTCACGTGCGTCACAATACACTGATGTTTAAACTTCTGTAATGATTACGTCTTTCATATTCATACAAGTATACCAATTCTACTAATTCCTCTTGACCCTATTCTCGTACGTGTCCTCATTAAAGGATATTTCGTTATCAAAGGCGTTGTTTTTTCGCAGACGTTTCACTTTTCGATTTCTGATATATGCGTATTTATTCTGACTACGATGATTTTGCTTGTTTGGTTTTTGATTTGTTCAATTTCAATTTTCATTTGTTTGGTTTCTTGTTGAGGTTGTTGCGATTTGTCTTCATTGTCACCTTTTTCTGATCGTTTGAATATTGTGATGGCTTAGACTAGGCGTATTGTTATATCGACTAATTTCTTTTTGTCAGACTGGGAGATCTGACTAATCTATATGTTTGAATAAGGCATTTAGATGACAAATTTTGCGAGATGATATCATTTCGTAGTCTCTCTACAACCGCTTTACAACTAACACGGTTAACAATAATAAAATAAAGTTCATGACAATCACTCAGTGAATATAATCTGGGCTGGTTTAAAGTTAAATTGGTGGATATTTGTCCCCAATTTCTTAATGCTAGAATACACCAGAAAAATGGTTTATCAGAAGAACACCACACCGCACTTAGGGAATTAATCGAAGAAGATGATCTTATTATCCTTAAACCTGATAAGGGAAAAGGCGTTTTCATCATGAATAAATCGGATTATCAAAATAAAATGAATGATATCCTCAAAGATCAGTCTAAATTTCTGGTGGACAATGCTACTGATAATGTGCTGCTTGTGGAAAAGCAGATCAATCGTCAGCTTCACATTTTACTGATGCATGGTTTCATAAATGAAAAACTTTATAAACAACTTAAAGCAATTGGGTCACATACTCCCCGGCTTTATGGCCTTCCGAAGATCCACAAAACCGGGAACCCACTGAGACCCATCTTAGACATGTCGAGTTCTCCATACCATAAAGTCGCAAAATGGATTACAGAGGTCCTTACGCCTGTAAGAGACTCATTATCAAATCATTCTGTAAAACGTTCATTTGATCTGACAGATATGCTAGACACCTTGAACATTGGGGAAAAGGTTATGTGTTCATTTGACATAGAATCTTTATTCACCAATGTTCCTATCCTTGAAACTGTTGATTTCAATTGCGATTACATCACAAGCAATGGGATAAACTTACCTATTCCTGTCACTTACATCAGAGACATCATCTTAATGTGTACAGAAGATATTAGATTCACCTTCCAAGAAAAGGCATACAAACAAATCGGTGGTGTTGCGATGGGTAGCCCTCTTGGGCCTCTGTTAGCAGATATATTCATGCCGAAATTGGAAAAACAAATGCAAGGTATGCTTGGAGAATTTATGCTGTATAAACGTTATGTAGATGATACTCTCATTATTGGTGATAATAGTAAATCTGTTGAAAACTTTATTACCCTACTCAATCATATTCATCCAAATATCTGAGTGACTTCCGAACTCGAATCGAATAACAAACTCGGTTTCCTCGACATTACAATGACCAGGAGAGATGATGGAACGATTCAGCGATTTATTTTTCGTAAACAGACATGGAGTGGACAATATCTTCATTTTACCAGTTTTCTTCCTATCCAGTATCAACGTCCCTAGTGAAATGTTTGTTCTCAAGAGCCCGAAAAATATGCACGAGTGACACAGTTTTATTAGCTAATGGTTGTCCGGAAAACTTTATCACTTGTCACAGTAACGAAAGAAAACATCTCGAAAAGACAGCTTCTGTACCATAGAAAGCTATCTTTATTAACCTACCATTCAACGGTGACCAGACTATGCAGTTGACAGCTCAAAGACTTCGGTCAGCCATCAAACGCACATTCTACGCCGCATCTCTTTTTCTCACTTGCCGAACATTTTCTATCCCTGTAACTACGATCAAAAGGACGAAACTCTGTGGACTCTACTTCAAACTGTATCTACAAGTTCACCTGCAGCTGCAGTAACATCTATATAGGTAGAACCAATAGAATGTTCCAATGTCGTCGAAAAGAACATGTTCCAAAATGGCTACTAAATCATATAGAAAATCACAATGCGAGTAATCTGAATAGAAATCCAGGCTCATCCATTGCAAAACACTTATCAATGTCAGGTCACAAAATCAATATCAATGACTGTTTCACAATTATTTCACGTATCTCTAATTCAAGGTTATTGAGGGTGATGGAAGCACTGTGGATTAATCACATACAGCCTAAACTGTGTGTACAAAAACAATAGACTTCAACCTTCGCCTACCATGGACTTCATGACCTATCCAAATATGATTGGTCATCAGTATGTACTTTTGTTTTTTATTTAACTGAGTAATTGTCGTGAACTTTATTTTATTATTGTTAACCATGTTAGTTGTAAAGCGGTTGTAGAGAGACTACGAAATGATATCATCTCGCAAAATTTGTCATCTAAATGCCTTATTCAAATTTATCAGAGGGACTAATTGTTTTAATAATCTATATGTGTAATTCATAGTTCTCATAGGAATTTTTATCAATAGCGTCTATCTTCCAATTGTTCCTAATGTGAATGCACTTACTCAATTAATTTATACGAGTTGATCACGGATTGATATCAGTTAGAGAACCATTGGAAACCAGTCAGGGAGTAGTGGAGAGCTGTTTCATCCTGGTTTTTGGGAATCATCGGTAGTACGCAACAACTGGTTCGCTCACTGATATCGATCCGTGATCAACTCGCTAAAACAAAACTAACACTTACAAATCAACTATAGAAAATTAATTTTTAATTAGTCTTCAATTTGGACAGAGAAATATGAGGACGTTATTTCCCTGATTCGTGTAATGCATTTGCGCAACACATTTCGAACAATATGTTCACACACGGACTTGTCATAGGTATATATATGAAATCAATAAGGAGTAAGAAAATAGACTTAAGTCAAGTTAAAAGGACATATTGAAGGTCAAATTAGCAATGAAGACCACTAAACCAAACAACAGAGGTAATAGTACATCTGCTGTGGTATCAAAACAAAGTTTACCAAGGAAGGTAGGTTTATTGTGATGACGAATTGCTTTTGAACGCATAAATGTCATCTTAACTTTCTAACTGCTAGGGCTTCCACAAACTTTAGGATACGCCCCAAACACGTCTCATAGATAGGTTTGAAAGATGTGTTAACGTCAATTTTATGTCCTGTCTCCTCTGTAATATGTTTCGCAATAGAGGAGCTAGGTCTCCTGTTCTCACCATTAATGGGTTCTGAAGATTCTATCTGCTTCTGGAGCCATTTAGGAATATGCCCTGAAGCCAGCTCTTACTTGCAGAGATCGATGAGTCCTCCCTATGCATGTGTGTGTGGCCACACGTACATTCAAATTGGCAAATACAGTGGGATGTGACATCATTTTTCACATGTTCAAACGGCTTAGATGGATGGATATATTGGCTTCACAAATCATTCCTCCCCGAGGCAGTTTTATAAAACTTGGAAATTCAGTAAATTACAACCAAATATCTCAAATTAAGTGCGTCGTTTGAACAGTGGTTAATACTCTCGCCGACCATGCACATGGTCCTGTGTTCGATCCCCTGCCGACTCACACCTGATATGTATGGTCGGCCTGCAAAATTTGGGCTACCTATATGCATGCTGAAAATTCCATACTTGTACTGAAAATACGGTGTGTCATCAAGCTGTTATGAAAATAAAATAAAAAATAAAATAAATAAATTTGAGATTTTCCCGTCGACGGATTGGATCGAAGTGCTCGGTCTCAGGTTGACATGTCGACTTCTTGTGCAGATGCTTCGACGATGTCTGGGCATTTAATTAGAATTTAATTTGTGGATAGGGACTAGCAGTGGAATCCAGAATGCGCATTTCTTCCTATTAGGGACTCGTCAGCTGGATGTACCTGCATTCGGTCCAATCAATCGACGGGAAAATCTCAAATTCAATTAAATTAATATGACACGTTGCAAAAGAGGTGGCTCTCGTGGCCCAAGTGGTCTAGTGGATAAGGGGCTTTGGCGTTTGAAACTAAGGTCACTGGGTTGGAGCCTCGCTGGGAACATCACTACTCACTAGGAAAATCAGGTACATCCAGATGACGAGCCTCAAATAGGACGAAATGCGCATCCTGGATTCCAGTGCTAGTCACAATCCACCAAATAAATTCCTATCTCAAAAGTAGTGTGAAATAGAGTAAATACAGTGAGATGTGACATCATTTATCGCATGTTCAAACGGCTTAGATGGATGGATATATTGGCTTCACAAATCATTCCTCCCCGAGGCAGTTTTACAAAACTTTGAAATTCAGTAAATTACAACCAGCGTTCCAACTTTGTCCAGTTGTCAAGCTGCTATATTTCTTCTAACACGCCCTCAGGTATATTTTGATATTCGGGTTGAATATTCCTCTCAGAAAACGAAGACAAATATAGAAAATAAGTTTAAGAGTTCAATTGATGATCGAAACTGCGTAGATCTTTTCCTGGTGAATTCTGATAAATAATGTTGTAAATCTGTCTGATATTACTGTGTCTACTCATCAGAAAGAAGCTTCATCCCTTGGACTTAGGTCTTGTGTTCGTCGCACGGAATTTACGGATTAAGCCATCCATGCTGAGTTTGAAAACTTATATGACCAACTCAAACCTCTTGCCGCAAAATCCGATGAAGATCGGGTTCGGTTTAGAGCCAAGCTGGAGGATATAGCCCACCAGTTTTTAAATAACAACCCAAAGGAGAAAATTATTTTAAATTCACAGCATTTCACAGCCTTGAAAGAGCTACAGGAAAACTCTAATATAATAATTACGAAACCTGATAAAGGTTCTAGAATCGTCATTATGAATAACAGTGACCACATCTCTAAAATACTATCTATTCTTGATGAAAAAAGCAATCTTAGATGTGATCCCGCGTCAGAAGATATTCAGTTGTTGCAGGGCCTACGTAGTACTGCCGTATAAAGAAGGAACGTCAGAGGCTTTACGTAGGATTTTTAATGTGGTTGGAATTAGGGTGGCTTTCAAACCAACCAACTCACTCAGAGAAAACCTTTATCGGATAAAGAGCCCAATAGATCCAATTAAGAAGAATATAATTTGCCAGATACTATGTCATGACTGTGAGGTCGATAACATAGGTCAGACTAATAGACCGGGGTCAACCACATTATTGGAACATGAAAATTTAGCTTGACCTAGAATAACTGACCCTGTCGTGTTAAATAATCTAGAAGTAAGCTGGAGATATGGAAAGTGGCAAAAAACAGGAAAAGAAAGTTGGAGAGACACGATAGAGAGAGAAATATATATAAGACGAATTATGAAACCGTGTGACTAAAACTGCTGTGATTATGAGCGATTATTCATGCAGCGATTTACGCCATCTAGTTGTCTAACTGCATTGCTGTGTGATATTTAGAATAAAATAATCCAATATGGAATTGCACTATGTCACAATGCCCAAATTACGCACTCGAATTAATGGTGCTTATAGCTCTCTTGTTCGAAGACTTGTCTACAGGCTTACACGATTATCACAAACAGAAACCAGATTCACAAATCACCGTATGTCTAACATCGGATGACTGAAAAACGGAATTATTCCTAAGTATCTTTGTATACGCGTTCCAGTTAAAACAAGAAAGGTGGAAGCAGCAGGAGAACATCTAAGTAGATTCTGTTTAAGAGAAGAGATCCACAGAACCATCGTAACTCTATCTAACACCAGAGTGAAGATTGAACAACTGAAATCCAAACTGAACAGTGTCATAAATATCAAGGATAATGAAATGTTACTTGAAACAGCTAAACAGTCAAGTTTGGCAGCATTCAAAATATCCGAAAGTACTCAAATAAGGAAGTCCAACAAATTAATGGAATAAAAATACCCTACTAAAAAAGAATTTACCAATGAAATACTTGCAACCATCGATGAAATAAAGTAGGTAATTAACCCCACAAAAAGAGCCCTAAGTTTGAATGAAATGAAAGTACCTGAAAAGGGATTAAAATTCAATGTAGCTGTTGACAGATTCACACATAAAGACGTCATTCCTAGTATATGAGTAGTATTAGGTGAAATAGACAAAACTACTGAGGAACACGTCGGAGCACAGAGCCTTAATATCAGTATACATATATATATATATACATCAAAGTAGACGACGACTACTAGTTGTAGTCTTCCATGGCTACTGGTTACGAAATTAATCTATGTGACTGGTTAAGCATGATCGGGATTTCAGTAACCACTGTTGACTCGTACTTACACTATTGGAGCCGGAAAATCTCCAAGTACATTATCTTTTATTAGACTATTCAATGTTCTAGACTCTATAGATGTTATATTGATTGGCCTGTAGTTACTGCCTTCTGTTTCCGAGTTTAAGTATAAGAAATGTGATTTTCAATTTATCCTCCCAGGTTTGAGTTTCTAAGGACATTGTAAAGATTTAAAGCAGTAATATGCGAGTGTTAGGGTCACCAAATTTTTAGAAATACGATGAAATATCATCATCTGCAAACGCTTTGGAGCTTTTGAGAATTCGAATGGCTGGTTAATGTTAGCATAAGTGAACTCAACGATATTAGTTTGTTTTATTGAGAGAAAAGAGTGAAGTTGCATAATGTTAATAGCGTGTACACCGGATGCTGGGATTGTAGGCTTAGGGTAGTTAACTGCAAACATTTGTTAAATAATTCAATCCACAGTGCACCGTAATGGCGAGCCCCCAAGCGTGGTGGCCACATTGCAAGCTTGACTGATAGAATTCAGTCTGCAGCGAAGATAGGACCAGACACGTTACGCTAGTTACTGACTAGTGCGCAATCAAAAATATCCAATACTGTCCTACAGGAGGACAATCGCGAGCCTGAATAGCTCAGTGGTAACGTCTCTGACTGCAGCACTGGGTGAGGTGGGTCCGATTCTCATTAGGGACATCAGTTCCTTCAAGGTTGCAGATACGTCCTGCTGATGAGTGACAACTAGCACGAAACCTAGGTCCAAGGCTTCCTACCGATTGCCTCCAACCATCTAATACCAACAATTCACACATGTCTGCAGAGTCATCGTACAGCCTGCCTTTACCGATGAGGAGAGAAATGCCGTAATTTTTGCGATTCAACCGCCTCTTGAGGATTTCTGTGGCAGCAGAAACTAAAGCATGCCTGGATGGTGCCTTGCATTATTCGTTCCCCTAACGCAAATGTTGAGCTTGTGAGACAGAGCTTAGAGCGCTAAGTATTGACCCTAGTGTGTCAAAGTCATTGTGTTTGATGTAACTTGTCACGAGTCTCTACGGTTTTGCAAGATACTTTGGTTTTATAAATGGCTTCCTATGTAGGGAAACGTTTATTGTATGCAGTGGAGTGACAGCCATTAGGTAAGTGTTTGAGTTCTAATAGGAGATGCTTAGAACTTTCGAGAGATAACCAGCAAGGAAGTACTTTCCCTATTCAGAGGATCTTAGCACTGATTTTACGAAAGCCAAGTTTGTCTTTCTACAATTCCTATGTGTTATTTGTTGTGAAGTAGAGTTATAAGCTGCATTGCTACTTGGTGGAAAAGGCAGTGAACACAGCACTGCTCTGTGGTTGCTACCTGAAACTATAGAACCCAACAAGATTCAGAGGGGATTGATATTGAGGCAGAATATTAGGTTTAGCAGGTTATCACCTCCGGGCCTGCTAGTTAGTCTCAGTTGATTTCAGGAAACTGAAGTCTCCACATATGATCATACTTTTGTATGAAAGAGTGGACACTTGCTCCAGTGCATTGATTATTTGAGTCTCGTAATCACTGAAGGTCCCGTGTGCTCTGTAAATGTATCCAATTAGTACTGAATTATTTTCAAAGTGTACGTTGCGACACAGATTGTCATGCATGATGCTGAGTTCGCTTTTTATCTCTGCAGTACAGTAAGTGGGTTCAGGAAGTACGTAAGGCAGCCTCCATTCGTACCACTGCTTCTGTAACATAGGAATTGTTTGTACTCATCGATGCTAATATCTCCCTCTGGTATATCAGATTGACACCAATATTCAGTAATAATAATAATAATAATAATAATAATAATGGGGAAATTATATACCAGTGTGTGTGCCTTGAGCATCGGTAGTTTGTTGAGCATAGGTCTAGCAATACTCACCACTAGGTGAAGTTGAGGGTTGTAATAATGTTTGAAATATTTAAGTTCGTAATCAGGATCAAATGAGGTTAGGCATCCAGTGATTCTGAGTGGTGAGACGACCCTGTGATACAAGAAGTATCAGTGTCATGTTCACCTATGCCTGTCAAGTTACTCTCTTCTCCTTTTAACGAATAATGAGTTGCATTATTGGAGTTGAGAAAGATTAACGTAGTTCTATTGTTAGATAGTATGGAGACACAGGTGAGATTTCTTGTTTGATGAAAGTTTATACAAGCTTTGAGTGTAATTACTATTTGCGTGTTAAGTAAACTGTGCCACTTTTGATCCTAGAAAGAGAAAACACACGTAATGCGGGTGAACAAAAATTGACGACCCCAAAAGATCTTGCATAAACGCTGTGAAGGAAGCGGCGGAAAAAATTACTGGTTACTGGTGATGCCCAAATCTTATTATTCTGCTCTGTGTTTGCAGTCACTAACTGTGACTTTACAGGGGTTCCATTGTATGCAATGCTGCATTGTGGCTCAATTCTCATCAGACACGTGCCAAATATCCTATCAAAGTTTGTTTGTGCGCGATACTTTGAGGACCCATATTGTTGTCCTTTGTTACATTTAGAGTGTTGATGTTGCTACTCCAGTTATTAATTTGGGCTTTAGTGCGACTTGGCTTATCGTGGGAGTGTGTACTTAGGTGACTGTCCGGGTGTGTCTTATTTCCCTTCCAGCGTGGATTCTTCTCAGGAGTTTGCAGATGTCGAGGATTTTTTGTCACGAGCTGTGTGTTTCTGCATGTTTGTTATCAAATTCCTCATCATATTTCGCGTTACAGCTATGAGAGGATAATATCGACTTTCTGGGAGTATCGGTGTTTTTCTTATGCCCATCCAGATCTGGATCTACGGTAATGGGTGGTGGGGCTACAATGGTAAAGGCATTATCATCCAATAGCCTTTCGGCTTGTGTTGTGTTCTGTGGGGCTCAATTTGTGAGGTTTAGGAGGAAGAAGACTTTGGGGTCTAACATGTTGACCGTAGGTCTTCCTATTTTGGTGACTTTCTGTGTCTTATTCTTATTACAATTAGGATCAGTTATGAGATTGTAAATGCGCCTTTCAATAACTGTATTATCTAGTGCAACATTTGTTTCATAACGGATAAAATTTTATTTTGATAAAGTCACACAGTTTTATACAGTAATATTACTCTGACTTTATCAAACAAATTTCATCCATAAAGGAATTCTACCCTGAAACGATGCCTCAGTATTATTCTTATACAAAATCTATTTGTTTGTTGCTCAGATGCAGGTATAATATTGATGAATGTCTTAGCATTTATTCATGTTTCAAACTGTGGGCGCACCAGTGGACCTCCTGACTTTTAGAATTCTGTGGCGAATTCCTTCAACGTAAGCAATCTTCGGCAAATTAGGTACGATTAGTTGAAATTTATTCAACCATCAAAGGAAAATATATATTGGACCTTCACATGTAAGTTGCATATAACAATCTGAACACATCCACTGCCACGCGATTACCAGATTGAATAAACTGAATATCGCAAAATATCGTAAACAGACAGGAAATTAGTGGAAGAAAACACAAAGATAACACCAATTCAATAAAATAATTAAAAGTTCAAAATGTCCGTACTAACAAAAAATACATTGAGCAACAATATTGAAGAAAAGATGAAGACAAAAGGACGACTACAATGAAACCTGAGAATTATTTCAGTTTGGATGAAATTGTATGGGTCAATGTGCACAATTCACACACAAACGAACCGAGTTATTCACGTCAATGAGTTAACAAACACATAAATGACAATGCAAACGATAATGCATTCATGACGAGTTGTGTGTTTTCAGTGAAAGCTCACGAGAAACAAGCATTGTATGCATACTGATTCCAGGGTCATTTCTTCACCAATCCCAATGTCTGTTGATGCAACCAACATGCCGAGTATGATTCCATTTCTATTGGTTAAGTAAGCATTGCGCTGACAGAAGTGAAATCATCGATTCAGAATAGGTAGGCGGACGAGGACTAGGTGAAAGCGTGGGAGTGATTTGAATTCAAACAAAACTCTTCATTGGCCAATGCATATTGATAATGCGTATACAACTGAGTCAATATGAAATTGGTGGAAGTTGTCACAGCATGTTCACGAAATCAGAACAATACTTTCGTAAACACCCTGGCACTATTTTACGTAATAATAAAACGATTCAATCTCCCTGGAAATTTATGAGAGTAATAAACTAAGTTGTTCACGTGCGTCACAATACACTGATGTTTAAACTTCTGTAATGATTACGTCTTTCATATTCATACAAGTATACCAATTCTACTAATTCCTCTTGACCCTATTCTCGTACGTGTCCTCATTAAAGGATATTTCGTTATCAAAGGCGTTGTTTTTTCGCAGACGTTTCACTTTTCGATTTCTGATATATGCGTATTTATTCTGACTACGATGATTTTGCTTGTTTGGTTTTTGATTTGTTCAATTTCAATTTTTATTTGTTTGGTTTCTTGTTGAGGTTGTTGCGATTTGTCTTCATTGTCACCTTTTTCTGATCGTTTGAATATTGTGATGGCTTAGACTAGGCGTATTGTTTTATCGACTAATTTCTTTTTGTCAGACTGGGAGATCTGACTAATCTATATGTTTGAATAAGGCATTTAGAAGACAAATTTTGCGAGATGATATCATTTCGTAGTCTCTCTACAACCGCTTTACAACTAACACGGTTAACAATAATAAAATAAAGTTCATGACAATCACTCAGTAAATATAATCTGGGCTGGTTTAAAGTTAAATTGGTGGATATTTGTCCCCAATTTCTTAATGCTAGAATACACCAGAAAAATGGTTTATCAGAAGAACACCACACCGCACTTAGGGAATTAATCGAAGAAGATGATCTTATTATCCTTAAACCTGATAAGGGAAAAGGCGTTTTCATCATGAATAAATCGGATTATCAAAATAAAATGAATGATATCCTCAAAGATCAGTCTAAATTTCTGGTGGACAATGCTACTGATAATGTGCTGCTTGTGGAAAAGCAGATCAATCGTCAGCTTCACATTTTACTGATGCATGGTTTCATAAATGAAAAACTTTATAAACAACTTAAAGCAATTGGGTCACATACTCCCCGGCTTTATGGCCTTCCGAAGATCCACAAAACCGGGAACCCACTGAGACCCATCTTAGACATGTCGAGTTCTCCATACCATAAAGTCGCAAAATGGATTACAGAGGTCCTTACGCCTGTAAGAGACTCATTATCAAATCATTCTGTAAAACGTTCATTTGATCTGACAGATATGCTTGACACCTTGAACATTGGGGAAAAGGTTATGTGTTCATTTGACATAGAATCTTTATTCACCAATGTTTCTATCCTTGAAACTGTTGATTTCATTTGCGATTACATCACAAGCAATGGGATAAACTTACCTATTCCTGTCACTTACATCAGAGACATCATCTTAATGTGTACAGAAGATATTAGATTCACCTTCCAAGAAAAGGCATACAAACAAATCGGTGGTGTTGCGATGGGTAGCCCTCTTGGGCCTCTGTTAGCAGATATATTCATGCCGAAATTGGAAAAACAAATGCAAGGTATGCTTGGAGAATTTATGCTGTATAAACGTTATGTAGATGATACTCTCATTATTGGTGATAATAGTAAATCTGTTGAAAACTTTATTACCCTACTCAATCATATTCATCCAAATATCTGAGTGACTTCCGAACTCGAATCGAATAACAAACTCGGTTTCCTCGATATTACAATGACCAGGAGAGATGATGGAACGATTCAGCGATTTATTTTTCGTAAACAGACATGGAGTGGACAATATCTTCATTTTACCAGTTTTCTTCCTATCCAGTATCAACGTCCCTAGTGAAATGTTTGTTCTCAAGAGCCCGAAAAATATGCACGAGTGACACAGTTTTATTAGCTAATGGTTATCCGGAAAACTTTATCACTTGTCACAGTAAAGAAAGAAAACATCTCGAAAAGACAGCTTCTGTACCATAGAAAGCTATCTTTATTAACCTACCATTCAACGGTGACCAGACTATGCAGTTGACAGCTCAAAGACTTCGGTCAGCCATCAAACGCACATTCTACGCCGCATCTCTTTTTCTCACTTGCCGAACATTTTCTATCCCTGTAACTACGATCAAAAGGACGAAACTCTGTGGACTCTACTTCAAACTGTATCTACAAGTTCACCTGCAGCTGCAGTGACATCTATATAGGTAGAACCAATAGAATGTTCCAATGTCGTCGAAAAGAACATGTTCCAAAATGGCTACTAAATCATATAGAAAATCACAATGCGAGTAATCTGAATAGAAATCCAGGCTCATCCATTGCAAAACACTTATCAATGTCAGGTCACAAAATCAATATCAATGACTGTTTCACAATTATTTCACGTATCTCTAATTCAAGGTTATTGAGGGTGATGGAAGCACTGTGGATTGACCACATACAGCCTAAACTGTGTGTACAAAAACAATAGACTTCAACCTTCGCCTACCATGGACTTCATGATCTATCCAAATATGATTGGTCATCAGTATGTACTTTTGTTTTTTATTTAACTGAGTAATTGTCGTGAACTTTATTTTACTATTGTTAACCATGTTAGTTGTAAAGCGGTTGTAGAGAGACTACGAAATGATATCATCTCGCAAAATTTGTCATCTAAATGCCTTATTCAAATTTATCAGAGGGACTAATTGTTTTAATAATCTATATGTGTAATTCATAGTTCTCATAGGAATTTTTATCAATAGCGTCTATCTTCCAATTGTTCCTAATGTGAATGCACTTACTCAATTAATTTATACGAGTTGATCACGGATTGATATCAGTTAGAGAACCATTGGAAACCAGTCAGGGAGTACTGGAGAGCTGTTTCATCCTGGTTTTTGGGAATCATCGACAGTACGCAACAACTGGTTCGCTCACTGATATCGATCCGTGATCAACTCGCTAAAACAAAACTAACACTTACAAATCAGCTATAGAAAATTAATTTTTAATTAGTCTTCAATTTGGACAGAGAAATATGAGGACGTTATTTCCCTGATTCGTGTAATGCATTTGCGCAACACATTTCGAACAATATGTTCACACACGGACTTGTCATAGGTATATATATGAAATCAATAAGGAGTAAGAAAATAGACTTAAGTCAAGTTAAAAGGACATATTGAAGGTCAAATTAGCAATGAAGACCACTAAACCAAACAACAGAGGTAATAGTACATCTGCTGTGGTATCAAAACAAAGTTTACCAAGGAAGGTAGGTTTATTGTGATGACGAATTGCTTTTGAACGCATAAATGTCATCTTAACTTTCTAACTGCTAGGGCTTCCACAAACTTTAGGATACGCCCCAAACACGTCTCATAGACAGGTTTGAAAGATGTGTTAACGTCAATTTTATGTCCTGTCTCCTCTGTAATATGTTTCGCAATAGAGGAGCTAGGTCTCCTGTTCTCACCATTAATGGGTTCTGAAGATTCTATCTGCTTCTGGAGCCATTTAGGAATATGCCCTGAAGCCAGCTCTTACTTGCAGAGATCGATGAGTCCTCCCTATGCATGTGTGTGTGGCCACACGTACATTCAAATTGGCAAATACAGTGGGATGTGACATCATTTTTCACATGTTCAAACGGCTTAGATGGATGGATATATTGGCTTCACAAATCATTCCTCCCCGAGGCAGTTTTATAAAACTTGGAAATTCAGTAAATTACAACCAAATATCTCAAATTAAGTGCGTCGTTTGAACAGTGGTTAATACTCTCGCCGACCATGCACATGGTCCTGTGTTCGATCCCCTGCCGACTCACACCTGATATGTATGGTCGGCCTGCAAAATTTGGGCTACCTATATGCATGCTGAAAATTCCATACTTGTACTGAAAATACGGTGTGTCATCAAGCTGTTATGAAAATAAAATAAAAAATAAAATAAATAAATTTGAGATTTTCCCGTCGACGGATTGGATCGAAGTGCTCGGTCTCAGGTTGACATGTCGACTTCTTGTGCAGATGCTTCGACGATGTCTGGGCATTTAATTAGAATTTAATTTGTGGATAGGGACTAGCAGTGGAATCCAGAATGCGCATTTCTTCCTATTAGGGACTCGTCAGCTGGATGTACCTGCATTCGGTCCAATCAATCGACGGGAAAATCTCAAATTCAATTAAATTAATATGACACGTTGCAAAAGAGGTGGCTCTCGTGGCTCAAGTGGTCTAGTGGATAAGGCTTTGGCGTTTGAAACTAAGGTCACTGGGTTGGAGCCTCGCTGGGAACATCACTACTCACTAGGAAATTCAGGTGCATCCAGATGACGAGCCTCAAATAGGACGAAATGCGCATCCTGGATTCCAGTGCTAGTCACAATCCACCAAATAAATTCCTATCTCAAAAGTAGTGTGAAATAGAGTAAATACAGTGAGATGTGACATCATTTATCGCATGTTCAAACGGCTTAGATGGATGGATATATTGGCTTCACAAATCATTCCTCCCCGAGGCAGTTTTACAAAACTTTGAAATTCAGTAAATCACAACCAATTATCTCTAATCTTGTTCGTCACATATCGAAATGGCTTCACATTGTCAATTATTATGGTTGTTTTGCATCAAAATTCTAACCGCAGCGTTCAATTTTCGTCCTGTTGTCAAGCTGCTATATTTCTTCTAAGGCGCGCTCACTTATATTCTGAAATTTGGTTTAAATTTTCATAAGAGATGTGGTCTTTTATAGTTTTTGCTGTTAGGATTTCTGCTTCTGCTTTTGCATCCTTGGTGCAATAATCAGATTGTTACTGTTCACTCACTCGTTTGCTTACTTTCGAGGCTGCATTTTTCGTGCAGTGACCATATGACTCGATATGTTTTTCCTGCTCGTTCTATTTCATGAAAGCAAATTTTGGATCCTTTTACTATTTCAATAGATAATTTGCTTGAAGCCTTTCGGTTGTTACACAATCGTGAATTCATAACTACTGTTGCGTGTAATGCAAATGTCATCTAAGCATCATGCATAAATTTGTTAGTTGTTGATGTTTGACTTTTATGGATGGTTCTCAATCTTTGTCATGGAACGGTCTGCTAACAGCGGGTCTGTAGAAGGTTTCATCTTAACAAGAAAAGTGTTTCTCACTTTTTTATGGATCTTTTTTCAGTGGCTGAGTTCTTGTGTTTTAGTGTTTGTATGTTTATTGTCAGATTTCTGATAAACCAAGAGACTGTTTATCACTGAAATAAAAATCGGTGATAAAGAATACTGTTAACATTTAAAAAAATTGATAATTTTGCGGTGATAACGAATGGAAGCATTAAGTTTATTTTGTGTCATAAATGTTTATTTTGTTTTGATAATATTTACCCTGGATGACGTCCTGAAATTTCATTGGTTTCTTAATTACAAGAAAAGGTATTTAAGGAGATACGTTTAGCTCTGTTTTATGAATAGCCAATATTATGTCGACGACATTCGTAGTTATAGCCCTCTGTGGTTTCATTGTTGGTGTATTTTCTAACGGTGAGTTAAAGTTCAGCGATACTGCTTCTATTTTAAATTTCATAAATTAATCTGAGAAAACAGTATGTATATACAAAAAATAAGAACAATCTCTTGAAAATTTTAGAATAATAATGTTTTTTCAAACAAGCAGACATGATTACTGGGATTACATAAAGTAATCATTCACTTTAATGTTATTGCGTTCTCTGAGATAATAAGTCAAATAACATCTCGAAGTTGTCGGAAGGTAGATTATAAAAATTTTATTTTTTGCAAATGAACAGGTCTTCAGTTGTTTATGTCCACTAGTGGTTTTCATTTTAGTCGCTCAAAATATGAAGTGTTGAAGGCTTAGTCCTTTTTGTCATCCTTGTCAGTGATGGGTGTAATGAATCCATTGACTTCACTCAGTTGGTTGATAGTTATTCATTGGAGCGGAGAACTGATGAAAATTTTAATCGAGATGAGTAGAACCGTGGCGGTGATGTAAATGTTGGTTACAAAAAATATTTTGTAACGCGGTCAGGTTAAGTTTGAGTCTTTTATATAATTCTTTGCATCTGTATCCGCACATATTAGAACCCAAAAGTTATTCATACGTCGAATGACACATTATTGCGGAATCAGTAGAGCCATAAAGTAGACTAAGGTGTATCCATATACTGAAATTTTTAGATGAGCATTCATTTACTGAAACTTTTGTAAATAGTCAATCAGTTCCATGCAGCACAATCTGGCCAGAAAACACAGCTTTGTATATTAAATGAGAATGTGGTATACCTCTCAAATAGATTTTGACATTCACATGAATAACTTCTCGCGACGACACATTTGTATATTTATTATGTGTACTTTGACCCTCTTCTCCTGCATTTGTTGAAATCGTTTGACTGAAGTCATGTCGACCCTTGTACATGCAGTGTTTCATAAGTATTTTTTATTTGAGGGCTTACTTCTCAATAGTTTGACAACCATTTCATGATGGATTTAAAATCTGCGCTTGTTACAATGAATCGATGGTACTTTTGCATTCATAGTTTTCTTGATATTGAAAGCAGTACCCATTCTACGGTCGTCAAATGCTCTTTGATTAGTACTTTTTCAAGCATAAAATGCTGAAAATTACATCACCAATAAATGAGGCTACTTATAAATATTCCATATTTAATGATTGAAACCAGCATGTATAAAGAATTAAATCGTAATAAAAAGATAAAATCCTGAGTGAAATCCTGTTTTGTGTAATCACTTTCTGGTAAGCAATGTGATTTCCTGACATTCTACGCAAGCAAACATGAAACCAATTCACAATGGCGACAGCCTTTTGTATCAGTGTTTTTGACATATGTGGACACTGACTTTTGGTAAACTGTTTCGAATTTAAGCAGTAAATGAATTATTCAGCAATATTTACTGAATCTATGCTAGTAGAAAATATTATTTTGGCTTCTTTCGTCGAGCAAATATCGCTACCGTAATCAAATTAGTGCAACACTTCTGTTAAAAACACCTTAGGATAAGCCATAAAATACTCACTGAATGATTTTAAAGGTAGAGAAGTTCAAGTAACTCAGTGCTGTTCACGTAAAATAATAGTGTAGTTTAAAGTGTAAATTGCTACGTTTGCATGAAACACAGTTTTCCCATTTTCGTATTTAAATAGCTTGCCCACCGTCACCCGGTAAGTAATATTAAATAAATGGTTAATTTAAAATTCTCATGTAAACATCACCTAAAACCATCAAAATATTATATTCTTTGAAATCCCTAGCTTCTAAGAGAATTGAGCATTGTTGAGACATGCGTTTGAGAAAATGGAAATCTTAGTTGAAATTTCCCTTGAAACTGCTGGAGAGAACAAAGTATTTCCCCCTCTTTCAGTAAGAGAAAATACTATATACCTAAGAATCCATACATTCATAAGGGTGGTATAAAACGAAGTCCTCCCAGCAACTTAACGTTTACAGGTACATGCCACTACACACCAAATTTTTTTAATGGATCCTCTTCATTGAAGGACTAAGCTTAATCGTTGACGCATTCAACAGTATCACTTATTTTACAGTAACAACATTTTTCATATTCCGGCCATTATAAATGTATATATATATATATATATATCAGTGAGATGTTTAATTTTGATGCACCACAACTGAAGTTTATAATTAAGAAATCGTCGTCTATTTTATAAGATAAACCATTGAAGATTTACGCAATTAGTAGTTCATTCACATATCTCTCGAATGATAAAGATTATTGAATACGTGAAAGAAGATATGGTAAAGTCGTCGGCTTCGAAATAATGAATTCAGATGTGGACTACTCATAACTTGACGTGAATTAATAAAGTAGGGAAGAACTGAAATGGACAATTACTCCAGCTGTCGGAAGTTTCCCTTAATCACTTGACTACCGAAATTTCCATGTAGCGTAATGCGTCAACTATCCCTTATTTTAACTTACAGTTTTATTGTTTATCGAAATATGTATACGCATACACAGTCTGCAACATTCTTATGTGTATTTCTAAAAAAAATTTCATGGCGATCGATATTATTTTTCCGATCAAAAACTTTGCATTATATGCATGACATACGAGAAGTAAATGTTAGGCAAGAAATCGGGAATGTTGTTTATCGAGAATAAATAAAAATATATTGGTATAGTTACATCATAAAACAAAACGTTTCAATGAATAGATTGTCACACATGTTGTTTGAGATAAATACTCCTATTACTAATAGGAATGCGTAAGTACTAAAACCTAATTTTGCTTATCATTCATTTATTTTATAATTCATAAGAATAATGAAATGATTTTCACCAGTCATTCAAGGAGCCACTTCTGGTGTTAAACAAATTTAAAGACAACTGAACAGTTGATGTGTAAAGTTTCTTTCATTTGAAAAATACGAAATAAGAAAATACTCTGTGAATCAAAAAGGAGTAGCAGTGTTGGATGTTGAAAAGTTTCTCTGATTTTCCGCAAGTTATCCATTTTGATTCGAGTATTACAAGTGTATCACAGCCAGTCTGATAATTCCCAACTCTAGAGAATGTATTCATCAAGGTATTAGAATGAAAATGAGATGTTCGACGATCAGATCTTCTCGATGACACTTTAAATACTGTATGCTGACAGTACGTGCCCATATCAGACGTCAGTCAGAACTGCCTATATCTTGTGTACAAGTCTTCAGAATACTCAGGACTTTTTACATTTTGTGCGAAAAAGTTATGAAAAGCATGATGCTTTATTTCATTGATTTTATGAATTTTCTTCTTGGAAATGTTTAATAGCCCTTGAACAATTTGAAAAAAGTGAGTTGTTTAGAAACAAATGGTAATAACGATCCTCCAAGGGATTATAACACGAAAGTTTTGATAAATATTGCCCTGGAAAATTTCATATTCTTTCTTTTTCTTTTTTTCCTTCACCTTCCTCATTGGAACATAGAGCTTTAAGCTAGTGGCTTGAAGTTTCTGTAGCAGTCTTTATTTTACAGGATGGGGTTGGTAGCCTCATGCTCAACCTTTCCTCTTCACCAGCATTAATTCTGGTTTAGCGAGGTAAAGGAGTGAGTCGGCCGGGGATCGAACCCTGGACCATGTGCATGGTCGGCGAGCGTCCTGATCGCTATGCCACCGACTCACAAAAATTTCATATCAGATAATCATAAATGAGATTTGCGAAGACATTCTTTCCAGTTCTAAAAAATTTTCATACTGAAAATCAGGCATCCTTTTAACTGGTCATTGCACATTACAAAACAGACATGTTAAACATTGACTTCATAAATTTGCAGAAGTTATGTTAACACTGATATACAGTAATACTACTCATCGTAACTCCATTATGGATAAGATTCTATTTTGATAAGTCACACAGTGTTATACAGTGATATTAAATGACGACGTTTCAAGCAGAAACAATTGCCACTGATAATCATATCAAGTCACTCACTCACACAACATTTTTTCTTTCATTTATATACATGTGTGAAACCGACTAGATATTTGAATAAAAATCAATATGAGATAATGTACATTCAGAAATAACAATACGAGTGTTATTGATCAATTACAATCAGATTGGAAATAAGACGAGTGCTTTTGTAGTTAAAATGAGTAACTTGTTAGAATGTTGTTATGTGCTTGAATTGAAATAGAATTTTGAGATTATTTATTATCCTGGCTGGCGGTAATAATATCTTCCATATTTCTGGTATTTGCATTGAGTCACTTCTGTTGTATGTGTTGTGTGGAAACTCGATAAACCAGGCAGGATTCAGTAATCCATCTCTCTCTCCACCTACATAGATTTATTCTTAGAATCTTAATCCTCTCCCACCCTATTGTGTGGCTTTGGACAATCTGATTACCCTGGATCTATTAGTTTGACCTATGTAGTTGACCTCACAGCACAGTAAAGTATTTTGTAAATTAAATTATTTTGTTTAATTAGGGCCACCGCGTCTTTTAGCCAACACAGCTTTTCTCTGAGTTAGTTTGTAGATTTCAATGCCACCACTCTAATTCCTGCTTTATTAAGAATCCTACGTAGGGTCTCAGATGTCCCTTCCTTATATGGTATAAAAGTAGATGACTTATATTCTCTCTTATTTATATTACCATTACTAGTTTCACAATTATTTTTATTTCGCTTTTGGCCTTTCCTGATCGTTTTAATGAATATTACAGGATAGTTATTTAACACCAACGCCTCTTCTATTTGTTTTAATTCATCGTTTACGTCTTTTCTTGTGCTACTTAGTGCTACTGCTCGGTTTGTTAGACTCTTAACTAAGCTCTCCATGGGTGACAATGATTTTGATCTCAATAGAACATTCATATTATGACTGACATAAATTTGAAAAATAAAAACTTGTTTTTGCATGCAAATTTAAAAACAGGGATGAAGACGTTATTTGCTTGTAAGCTTTCAAATTCTTAAACATTATTTTTCAGCTTATATTCACTTTAATTTCAAGTAATCACGAGCAAAGCCCTGTTGGTAAATTCAAGTGCAAACGATAGTAGTGCGACATCCGACTGTTGCTGTGATCTCAGCTTATTTCACACCAATTTAGTTGTTATATAATTGTTCAAATGAGACAATGTTAGTAATCACATGACGTTTCCAGAAGATTTCATTTTTCCTGGTCATAATAGATTTTACTATGTGACTTTCATAATAAACAAACTCATATCTAGTTGCATTCTAATGTAATCACTAAAGTGAATAGTAAATTCCACACGTATTGGTAATACTGTTAAGAATGAACAAAATGTTTCATGAAAAATGGAAATGTGAACAATCACGTTTTTGTTACTCAATGAAAACTGACGAAAAACTAAGGGTTTTTGTTTACCATGGATATCATGATGAATGCAACACAATACTTGTGAATTTAATGTTTTATACAATCTCACTACATACATCACTATCGCATCTTCCGTTTGCATTCTCACAAATGACACTGATCGCAAAACAGAACTCTATTTAGCTTTCAATTCACTTGCTTTTATAAGCCATGCAATCCCATATTCATTTCTGAATTATAACAATTAAAGTTAGAATATTTTATCTTATTTCATGGAAAACTGACGAGACTTTAGGCTGTTTGAGCCTGACAACACATTTCCGATAAATTAATGTAACGTAACGATTTAACGTTTTGTAGGTAGTGGTAGAGGTAAGCACAAGGAGAAAATTAAAAATACCGTAAATATTTCCATTTGTGGAAGTCGAATTTCAAGTAGTTCAAGCCCTAAATTATTATTTGACTAATTAATTTGGTGAAAAGTATCCTAGTTTGGGAATCATCAGCAGTACGCATCCAGTGGATGCTCTCAAGTACTCCCTGATTTTCAATGGTTCCTTCACTGATATCGATTCGTGGTCAAACTCGTAAAAACAAATTTAATCCTCACAAACCAACTCTTGAAAATTATCCCTCACGATTGAACCAGCATTTTACAAAATGAATATCAGCATCTTCTTTCACTGCTCATTGATCACTGATCACAGTATGGATTTTAAATACCTCGAAGAAATGTTTGGCTGATGAGGTTCAATCGACTTTGTGTGAAGACAAATATTTGCCAATGAAATAGGTAGACAGTAAGCTGTGGAGTTGTTTGGTATGACCTAGATAGTACTGATTATCAAAGCAGATACTAAGATGAAGAAACATAAAGAAGATTTATGTTAATCAGCTGCCACTAGAAAGATGGAAACGATAAACTAATCTGTCCATTGCAGTCCTACAGAACACCAAGTTTGCACCAGAAAAACTTGGTTGTACTGTTTTTCATGTCATTACTGAGTGACACAGGTTTCAATTTCTGATAGGATACTGGTTCGTTTTAGTTTGCAGTTTCGACGGATTACTTAGAGCCGATAAGCATGGAGACCTACAAATAAGGTTTCCTGAAAAATGAGTGTTCATTTGCTGAGATGTTTGTGAGTTTAACTATAACTAAGTTTTGATGTAGTTAATAGTTCTTCTGAAATTCAAAATTTTTATCGACTGAAGCAGTGGAAGTACCTCTGAATAGATAGTTTTTGATATCGAAAGATTGACTACTGAAAAGAAAATATTCTTTTCGATGACTTCATCATCAGATCCTACAGTTACATATCCAAAGCAATGAAAGCATGATTGTTATTGACGTCAATGGATTTAACCATGATGGACATCGAATCATTCAGATCAGAATTCAATAAAAAATATCTGTAATTAAATTGGTAATAGATTGTAGTCCAAAATGTATAGTTAATTCACCTTTCAGTCGAGGAATCAAAATCAGTCGTGTAGAAAATGTGACTTGTGTTTATTACCTTCAAAGTTTTACAGCACTTTCATTTTCATAGAAATATAATGATTCAGTTTCAAAGAAATTTTTCTGTCTTTCCATAGGTGAAGAAGGTGAGTAATATTCGTAAAATCTAGAGAGTTGCATACTCACTTTCACCCTCATGGTTATCTTGTTTAGTGCCTTCAGAAACTGATGACATATTGCATCCTTTCCGTTGCGAAATAAACATGCTACTCATGATTGTTCCTGAGATTATTAGCTACAGACATATTCGAAGCGCAGGCAGAGAGTTGGTTGAGTTGGTGAAATATCAACAAAGATACATCTCATCAACTCAAGAGCTCAGAAGAAAAATTGGGAAATTTTGAAAAACGAAACCTCTTCTTCACTAAGATGGCAATATTTATTTCCTGTGAATGCTGCAATCATTCTCTCACATTGTGTAAATGGACAGTAGAACAATGCAGATTTGTCAGATAAGGCGAGACTGAGCCTAAGTACCTGAGCTTCTTAGATGTTTCCGGAAATATCTTTCAGAACAGTATTACCGCTACTAACAGCTTACTGTAATGTTGGTTGCGATGGATTGAATTACAGTGGAGGACTTTTGATTTTGTTCCGTTATATTATATTTCATCTGAATCTTCAATTTAATGAAGACTTGTAATCCGTCTTATATTTTAAACCCAGAAATGCAAAGTAAGAACTCCATTCAATAAATTCACTAACTGCTATTCACTGGAAACCATGATCGTAATTTGCGCAGGTCATTTTGTGGTTCAACTGATATGCCAGCTGTTAACTGAATTTGTTAATGCAGTATGTGCTGACTGCTTAACATATAACTGTATTCAATTTGAACTCATCCAAACTGAAGCAAAGTTATCCAATAAAACTGATTTTTTGCAGTGTAGGAGGTTATGCACATCATTTATGTTAACCTAGAGACAAAAATATTGAACATATTGGTTCGTCTGAGATTTGGCTTATCACACATTTAAAGTTATACGGTACTATTGAAGGTAATATACTACATTCTCGATGGTTTGTAAACATTAGAAAGAATAGGTAAGCTTCTAAAATATCAATTTATACTGAATATTTAAACCTAGGTCGACCTCATGAAAAGCAATAATTAAATATACTTATATATACTGGGTCTGCGATCTTCGCGAGATATTCTGTCCAGACCTGGTCGCAGCTTTTTCACTGACTAACTTTACTTCATGAATGTAAAGCATGCTGAACAATTTTTTTTGTTTGGATGCCGATGAAAATATTCGTATTTGATTCCTACACGGTTTCTCCTGCAAAATGATTTTTATATGTGATTATACATACATATATATATATATATCTGTAGGGCCAAGATGTATCGAAAAAAAATTGGCTTCTCATCATTGATATTATAAAACTAACACAAAAATTATCAGAGGCTTCTATGGGAAACATGAAAAAAGGTGACCAAGTTTCGTGCCATTTCTTCTATTTATTAAGTCTAATCTTTTAACTGGAAAACTAAATAACAACACTATCAAAGAATATTTATATTTACTTGTATGTAAATGCATACTTCTATAATATTTTGCATTTTCTGATCAGCCTTATGCTAATTATATTCATTCATCGAAAAGATGAATACAGTAAGTTCTTTGTTCCCAAATAAAAGCTTATCAGCACAACAAAATAAGTGAAAACAATCTGCATTTCAAGTCGATACCGTCGAATTTATACAACATCACTATGAAGCACTCACTGAAATCGGTGGAAGATGATGCAGTACAAAATCATACGAATGTTTTGAACACTTTTCTCCTGGAAACGTCAGCTGGTCATAAGCTTCTACATTTAATCAAGTTATAACAACTTTTGAATAAGTACGTCGACGCAACATCGGAAATTTCAGTAATGCTCTTCAATGAAGTATTGCAAATACGTGATTATGCATAACGTACTTGTATGTGTCGATTCTGTGTAGTCTGTATAACATTATGATTAGTAGTATGCAAAAGGGATAGGCAGAGGCAGTAATGTCTTAGCAGCGACAACTATAAGGTGATAGGCAAAAGACGAATGGTGAAACACAATATGAAACCTTGTAGAGATAAGCAACGAGAGGAGAGGCCGAGTATAATCTGCAACTCGTTGAAAATAGGCGTGAATTTCAGTGTCACGTAATACAAAAAAGACTTTAACGACACAATGTGGAATGAAGTGGGCCGGAACAAAGTTAAGTGAATCATCTTAATGACTACACGAACCAGTTGGCTATCCGGAGTGAGATATTCTAAGATGAAGCCAGTAAAAGAGGCTAAAAGAAACTTATCACCGAAAAGGCTGACGGCAAGGAACGTTCTGCTGCTCGTCTGCAGGGATTCTTGAAATGAACAGCATTCGGACCTCGGTCGCTATGCAGGAAGTCTGGAGTTCGATCCCTGGTTGGAGTACTCCTTGTGTATTTTAGTTGATGTAAATATCATTCAAGCAGTAAATTTAGATGTGATGCCAGCAACCCGACCCTATACAGCATAAACATCACTGCTACTGAAAATTCAATGCCCAAGTTTGAAGTTCATTGTTCAACTCAGAAGACTAACTGGTAAAATTACAAAAAAATGAAGACAACTCTTCCCAGTCCACTAACAACTACGCCAGAATTACAAATTAATAACAGCAAGTTTTGATGATCATAAGAGTTACTAAAAGCATTAAAGACAGCAACAAAATTAATCTCACTAGATGCATTGAAGCGAGCGAGATCTAGGCGTGATCTTGGCCAATACACCACTATCACCACCAGAGGTGAATTCTCTTCTCCCATTATGTTCATTTTCACTATCAATCGGAATTATAGAGACATACTACATGATAAATGCTTTAATTAGTGCCTAATCACACAAATACATAAACATGGTGACTAACTGATTGACTATAAGAATGATCAACAGCATGACTGTTATATTACAATGCTCTTGTGAAATTTTATTCATATTTCAAATTTGTTAATTTGTAAAAATCGACTGTGAATCTTTATTATAAATACCAAAAAGCAAAATTATATTTCCAAAGGTAAATGAAAAAATTCCAAAATGGTTGTGTTGAGCACGGAATCTTTTCAATTACTGAAGGTTTCTTGGCGTTTAGGCCTAATAATGCCATTTGTAATGCACTATATGGCTATATGCAATTCGGTTGAAAAATTTTTACATCAGAAAAGTGTAAGTAATTCATTTGATGTCATATAAAATGAAGTCCCCAGCTATCGTGTGCACAAATTCAGTGAAAATTGGTTTCGTTTGCCACAGCGACCAAATATATATATACATATATATAACTGATGAATCCAAATATATATAAGGATACGTGAGTTATGATTATAGTTTGAAAAACTAATTTTAACGATGGAAGAATATAATTTGGGAATCGGTATTTGATTACACCGAAAACCCCATTAGCATATCTTGTGGAAAAATCTTAACCAGTAATATTTTATCTAATGGACAACAATGAATTAAGAAGAAGCTGAAATTATAGTTATGAAAGGAGTGAAAAATGATAACTAGAGCAGGTGTCAATTTTAATTGAAATAGACTCCAGAAAGAAAAGAATAAACCAGTTCAAAACAAATATTCATTAAAGGGTTGGGTAAGTACGCATTGTAAACTGGATTGAAATATCGATCAGGGGAAAATAAAGTGAGAATGAATCTTACAAACCGCAATAAACAGAAACGAACAAAGTTAAACTCAGACATGGAAATCCAATAAAAATTATTAAAACCAGAGAAAGAGAATTGTAGAAAATCTACTCAATGATTTAAAAAAACACGTTGTTGGAATAGAAAACAGAAAAATAACTTAGAAAATATATTGTGATATATGCAAAAATGAGATTAAATATAAACCAATAAGAACTTCCGCATGCAGAGTTTATATGAGCGAGACGACGTGACTTTGACAGAAAATGCATAACACGTCAACATTATGTGGATAACTCGTTTTGAATATGAAAACGACTCAACAAAGCAGAGGTATTTGTTAAATCAACCAGGAAATTGAATTTCATGTATCTGAATAATGAAAACTTTTTACGTCTTTGCAGAAAAATGTAAGTATTGTATAACACTAATCGAAACATACTTACAGCCATTCTCATATACAGGACAGAAAAAAGGATCCCACAAAGGCAAAAATCATCTCAGATGATAATCTTAATATCGAAAATATATCCAATCACTCACACCAAAAGCGTGCGGCAATGACAGACTTAACATGAAACCACCTCAAACACATTTACCCCAAATATTTGATGGTGGCAAATTATTCAATAAGAACTCGATTGCATTAGGCTACAACAAAATCTCAGTTCACATAAAACCACCAATTGGGAAACAATCATGCATATAATAATACAAAATGCATTGAAAAAGTTGCTCAAATCAGTTTGCTGCAACAAAAACACGATGTGTTTCAGGCAGCGTTTACACGGGTTAAACCAGTCAAGTTTAAACGCAAACACAAAACACGTCAACACAGAAGTTAGTTTCGAACACAACTTGCTACTCACACATCTTCTTTGAAAGACGGCATCTGAGACGAAATCACACCATCACGTGGTGACAGGAGGCTTTCACACTGATAAGTGGATCTCCGATACCCCTCTGTCTATGCGTTCACCGGTTTTCCATACTGAGAACCAGACAGAAACCCACAGACGCCGAGAAATCCACATTTTCCTACGGATGCACTGAAAAGTCGAAAAAACAAGCTGGAAATATAGAAAGTATGCTCAGTTTCCCACACAACTGTTTGATTAATTCCGATGAATATTCAGAGCATTATTCCCCGTTTCACCTTCTGCTGATCAATTTCATCTTTTCTTGAAGGGCTCAATGAATCTGCTCTCAGTGTAACTGAGACTAGTTGAGAGAGCTTCCAGTGACATCCGGCGACAATATTCACCTCTAAGAAATATCGCGATCCATGGTCTCCTCAGCTGCGTCTTCAAATGTCAGGTCGGCCTTGTCAACGAACATATCAGACTGACACTCATGCCTGCACTGCATCACAATTTGTGCATCTACTGCTCAGACTGAATTGTCAATTCTCACCACGAGAGTGCCTTAGAAGCCGTCCTCTAATTGCATGTTGAAGTCTTCTTAATTAATTTCGAGTGTGTCGTTCAACGAGGATTGTTTCCAGCTTATGTGGTGGCTCGTCACCAAAATCATTTTGTCCATGACAAATTCATACGCCTGTATTTTTTATTTTGATTATGACTTGATTCCACACCATATTTCTGGTACACGTACGTAATTTTCACCAATTGATATCACAAGTCGAAATTTTTCAGTCTGACCAGACATTTTGGCGTTTGCGTCGGCATTTGATCAAAACCAGGAATGTTTTTATGGTCAGCGATTTTCCGTGCCACTGTGTCACCGACGCTGACGGACTGATGAATCTTGGCTTGAAATATTCTCTGCAGGATTTAACGGCTTCAATACTCCATGCATTATTTTGTCAGCACGTAGTAATGCTTCTTGCTGACTTACTGCTTCCCTAGCATATTGATGGTTTGGCTGAATGAATGACGCAATGTCTGTTGTTTTTAAATTCATTTTGCCTATTACTGATTTTTCCTCGTTGTTTTCCCAAACTGCGATATATAATTTCATATTTCATTTACTATTTCCCTAGATCTTGTATCTTCCATCGTAGTTACATCATCTCTAACTGTTCTGTTATCATGGAGGAATTATCAGTGTTTCTCATAGTGTTGTATTATTATCTGCTGGATTTCATCAAAGTAAATTTGCTTATTTACGCGAATTTTGCTGACACAGGGCATGGTAAGTGTAATATGAAATAATGGAGACGTCCTAGCTTATTAAATTATAAAACTTTCCCGTAACAATATCTGATAACAATAAAGAAATGCATTATCATTGTGAGATTCTCTCATAAAATATAAATTAAATGCATTCTAATAAAAAGTTACAGGGCTAATTGTGTAGCCAGAGAAATGTTGCCTAAATTTCGACATAATACGCAAGTATCACCTTTCTCATTAACACAATTTCTAAATGTGAGGCTGAAAGAAATTTGTAATTAAATATTTCCGAAGAATTGATAGATGTAACCAACAACTTGTTATTCCCAAAAGCATAAAAATTAAGCTACAGACATCATACAGTTGAGTATGTCGTTATATCAGAATAAAATGCAAAAGTTTCAAATAAACCCAATAGCCGAAAAGCAGCGTAAAACATAAAAAAAACAACCCAACAAAATGCAAACATCTCAAATAATATCTAAAGCAGAAAACAAAATAAACAAAACACAACAGCGCAAATTTAACTCACAAAATCTGAAGGGAAGCAAACTCACAAAAACACATACAGAGAGTATTGAAATGTTTACACACTCGGTTATTTCAGTGATCTCTCAATGACATTTCTTATTCAACAGCTGACACTATTGAGGATTGCTCCTACTGATCATAGCTGAGCACAGGTGTGACGGAAACGATGCAATCTTCTCACATCACACAAATCATGCGTTGGTCATCAGAGAGAGCGGGAGTGAGGGAAAGCAGTTCACTATGTGGACATCGGCTGGAGCATTTCCATTCCACATAGACACGATCCAGCTCCACTTGAGCTAGTTGTCACAGAGATCAAATGAAGTGAAAATTGTGGTCACCGTGCGACTCTCAGCATGCACTCGAGCAAGCCTCCATAAGAAAAGAGATCATCATTCACGTATGCGTTTAGCCTAATACAGCGCTTGAGTACACCACACTGAAATCCACAGATTCACATCTGCATGTTTATCTATTTCCAAGTGAGAATGGAGAGGATCATGTTGGTGTTCATTGGCTAGTCTTCAGTGTCTAGTGCCTCACTCTCCTCTATAGTGAGTGTTAAATACAGGAAGGAAATTAATCGAGGCTGGCTGATGACACAAACACATCCACGTTGTCTTCGACTTCAGATGTATTGCCATCTTGTAGCATTTTTAGCAGATGAAAGTGACATTTCACATGATGTCGATTGCGTCACATTATCATTGTGTCTAGAACAGAGTCAGTCATGCTGATGATTGGAATCAGTTTCAGGTTGAACTGTCGTGTACTGTCTATGCTTGGTGGGCAAATGAGTGGTTCGTCTTTTGAGTTATGCAGAATAATCGACAAGTCACTGTTGTTGCGTTGGAGATTGTATGAATGTTGCTACAAGTATGCTATTATATGCAGTCATATTGTGGTTGCCGGTTTACATCGGATGAAATAAGTCATGAAATAGAAGAGACATGTTTCACAGTGTAACACGTTTGAAAGTGCCTGTGGAATTATGTTGCATCACGTATGGAGATCCAAACAAGTTTGTGAATATTGGCTGTGCATTTGGCGACATAATTGCATTGTGTGATTTTTATGTTGAATTGCGAATAGATTTAGTAAAATTTCTCTATTTCATTCTTTGCTTTCCTTTCAGAATTAGAATGTTAGTTTTATAATTATTTTAATTGTTTCCTTTAATTCCTAGAAGAACATAGGGCTTCAGCCATGCGTCTCCATTGCGTTCGGTCCTCTGCTAAAGTCTTCACCTGGCTCCAAGTCTGCCGACACGTTTTCATCTCCCCTTTACCCTTGCACTGACGACCAACCAGCCGCTTCCCTTTCGGTTTCCAGTCGAGCGATGGCTTGTCTAGTGATGTCACTTGATGTTTTCCTCAGAGTATGACTAATCCAATCCATCTCCATTTCTTGCTGCCTATTTGTTTCACAATCGGTTCCTGGTTGGTTCGCTCCCAGAGATCTCTGTTGCTGATCTTTTCTGGCTGCCCATCTGATCTTGAGTATTGAGCGAAGACAACTGTTAATGAAGGTCTGTAGTTTGTTTGAGATGCTGTTTATGACGCGCAGTGCAAGTCTCTGATCCGTATAGTAGCACTGACTTCACATTGGAGTTGAAAATCTGGATCTTATTTTTGATGCTGAGTGTTGTTGACCTCCACACAGACTTCAGAGTAGTGAAAGCTTCTCTTGCTTTTCCGATTCCTGCTTTGATATCCTCGTCAGTTCCGCCTGTAGCTGTAACGATGCTTCCAAGGCAGGTTAAAGAGGTTGTTTCTTTCAGGTTCCTCCCATTTATGCTGATCGTTGTCTGTTGTTGTTGTTCTTGTCCAGGAATCGTCATCACCAACCTCTGTTTTCTCTATGTTCACCTGAAGTCCTATCTTTGATGCTTCTTCTATCGCCAACTTGTTGCTTTACGCTTGCATCTCTTCCAGTTTGTGGGAAATCAGATATATATCATCGGCGAAGTCCAGATCCTCCAAGTATTTTGTGTGAGTCCATTTTATACCTGTTTCCTCATTGCCCACTGTTTGTCGCATTATCCGATCTACTGCAATCAGCAAAATCATTGGCGATAGTAGGCAGCCAGCTTGTCTTACTCCTGTTCTCACTTCGAAAGATTCCGTAAGTTTCTCATTGTGGATTACTTGGCATGCAGCATTGTCGTACAGCTGTTGGATGAGATGTATAATTGTCGGTGGCACCCTGTAGTAGCGAAGTAGTTGCCAAAGCACCTCTCGATCGACGCTGTCGAAGGCTTTTTCAAAGTCGACAAAGTTGAGATAGAGAGGTGACTGCCATTCCAGGCTTTGTTCAATGATGATCCATAATGTTACGATCTGATCAATACATGACCTGTTTCTCCTGAATTCAGCCTGTTCTGGTTGAAGATTTTCATCCAGGGCATGTTTGATTCTCTCCAGGATGATGTGGCTTAGTATTTTGCTTGGGATAAAATGTTAGTAGTCCACAAGAAATATATGTCAACTACGCATAATTGATTGGTGTTATCCTCTTCCAGCTTTGCAGATTCATTAGTCTCAACTTTCCTCCATTAACGTGAGGCAGGTTGAACTCCTTGAAATTCAGACTTATATAATTTCAGGTATCACATGTAAACATTACCTTACCTTGAACTACTCACCTTTCGCTACTTAAAAGTGTATTTTTTATCTGTTTGTTCAAATTATGGAATGAGTGCTACTTTTGTTTTACTTGAATCTGAATACATTTTTTGATGCGAGTTTGAATAGCATTCTGTAATGCATTTCAGGGGCCCTGTGGTTTGAAATACAGACAGCGATTCGCCTTAATTTGGCCACGAATTCAATTTCTAACCGGAACTGCAATTTGATGCAATAGATAAACATTTTCTTCAAATATCCGATAATTTTACACATATATAAATATGTGTATAGATATCTTATTTCTGGGCCCGAAAGGAGACTCGAAGATCTGTTTTTCACAAATGATTTATAATAATTGCCACACAAACTTAGAGAATTGCAGGTGAAAACATAACCAACTAACAACAACAACAACAACTAGCATAAATGGCCATCAGCGGCAGAGGCTGCCTCCTTCACGTATCTAGAAGGAATGATCTGAACCGCTAGTGAAACAGATAGGGATGTCAAAGACATAGTCGTTAAATCAAGGTACGTGTTCAGCGAAATGAAATCAGCAGTGAACTATTCTACACTCAGCATCAGAGATAACATACGGATTTTTAACATTAATGTGAGGTAAGTTCTTTGATATAGGCCAGGAACTTGGCGGACCAGTCGCGAAAAGCACTTTCAACAAGATCCAGGCTTTATTAACAGTTGGTTTTTCTGCCTCATACTGAAGAGTAAATAACAGGTCAGAAAGAATTAGCAGCATGACACTCTGGCAACCAAGAGCTAATTGCTCAATAAATATGCAGAAAAAATGGAGATGGATATTGCGTAGGATGGAGAGTCCGTCGAACGACACCGAGCGTCAGGCCACTGCTTGTGTGGAAACCAAATGGAAAGCGATGATTTGTTCATCCGAAGGTAGGATATAGGAGACCGTACAAGGAAAAGATGAGAGATTACGGCCAATCTAAGACTCATGTTAAGAGATCAACAGAAAAAAGTACAAAGCTGAGATGTGTTGTTGAAGCCCTATGTTCAACTTGGAACGCGAAGTGATAATAATATAGCATAATCAATCCGAGATATTCTTACCCTTATGAAACGTCATCAAGAGATGTTCGTTGCCATTTATTTGAATACCAAACTGTATGAAAAAAACACAAGTACAATACGAATTCAGCTACAAAGACCATAGAGGATTTATCAATAGCCTGCTTACAGGTAAGATGGACAAAAATAGAATAATTGCAATCCGGAATAGCTGAAAAACAAACCAAAACACCAAAACGTTGCAGAGATAATGTATCCATCAGAAAAAATGCAAAGAATCTAAGAAAATAAGTAAATGAAACTAAATAACCAAGCACGAACCAATTATTCAAGTAATAGCACAATATACATTGGAAAAGCTGCTCAAATCAGTTTGCTGCAACAAAAACACGATGTAATGTTGAAGGATCGAGCTGCGGGGGCATCGGTTTTCTCCTTTATAAAACCATGAAGGTAAATGTTCGTTGACGAGTTTGGATAGCGAACGCTGAGTACGGCCGATATACCTGGCTCCACATGAGCAGGTGAATTGGTAGATGCATATAGATGGGACCAACAGCGGTAGCTTATCCTTCACGTTCATACGAATCATTGGTCTCGTGGAGAACGTCAGTCGTAATTCAGCTGCAAAGAAGGTTTTCTTCAATGAGCGGGAGAGCCGATTTCTCAGTATTTCTGTAGATTGGTCTCCAGTGAATTGTAGGTTCATATAGAGAAGTCTTTTTGGAGCACTGGGTGTGGGCGGCTTCTCTCGTCTGGGTTTCATTGATTTTGTGATAAATCTTTCTGGATAGCCATTTTCAAGGAGGATTTTCTTAAGAGTGTTCATTTCATCTTCTATGGCGTCCAAGCTGCAAATTCTACGTA
This sequence comes from Trichobilharzia szidati, assembly GCA_944472155.2. Classification (NCBI taxonomy): domain Eukaryota; kingdom Metazoa; phylum Platyhelminthes; class Trematoda; order Strigeidida; family Schistosomatidae; genus Trichobilharzia; species Trichobilharzia szidati. The sequence continues at coordinate 172,531 of OX235279.1, forward strand.
TTCTGTGGCTTAATGAAGTTTCGTTTAGTATATAGAGGTACCCAACTGTGGAAGTTATTGAGCTGTCCGTTCCATGTTGGCTTTCTGTAGATGGATCTTTTTAATGTTCCGTCTTGTTGACGTCTCGTCAGTTGAACGTCAAGAAAAGATATCTTTGAGTTAGACTCTTTCTCTAGTGTGAACTGAATCGCAGGGTGGCAGTTGTTGAAGAACTTCAGGATATCTTATAAATTGTCTTCGTTGTTGCAGATGATGAAGAAGTCGTCGACGTATCTCTTGTAGAGTTCAAAGTTGTCAATCATATTCTTTAGACAAGTGTTTTCGAGTTTCGACATAAAGAAATCCGCAAGCAGAAGGCCTAGTGGTGAGCCCATAGCTATACCATCGTTTTGACGATATATTTCATTGTTAAAGGAGAACTGGACGTTTAGGGTGCATCTCAGCAGAAGTTCTTTTAGATAGTCGGTGGGTATGCCGATGTTAACTCCTTCTGAGTGGATGAGCTCGCATATGTGACAAATTGTTTCAGTTAGTGGAACATTTGTAAACAATGAGACAGCATCTGATGCAATATTCACATTTTGATCAGGTTTTGACTATAAATTATCGTCCACGGCGATAGCATAAACCTGTATGACGACTACATATTGACTGAACTATCTTGGCTTGAAATATTCTCTGCAGCATTTAACGGTTTCAATACTCTCTGCACACTTTCATCAGCACGAAGTAATGCTTGCTTGCTGAAATGCTACTTCACCAGCCTACTGATTCTTTACTAACTGACGACGCAATGACTCTCCTAATTAGATTTCACTCGTCTGATATTTTGCATTTACTGTAATTTTCAGTTTTGTTTAACTGATTTCGCATTCGCCAACTGAACTGTTTATAGATGCTGGGCTTCATTCGATGATTTTTGCATTCAGTTTCGTTTAATCTGCCTCCGGTTTTCTTTTCATAGATTGTTATTTATAACAATTTAATCCAAAATGTTTGCGTGAAATCTCGCTTAGAAAATTTTGGCTTCCACATTCACTCACATTCAGTTAAATTTACCATACTAATATTTCAATAGCAAAAAGTATGTTTCAAACATTTGTTTAGCTTGTTGAAATAAACACGGTCAGATAAAAATCAATATCTACAGGTGACATCTTTAGTGTTGTAAATATAAGAAATGCTCTGCACAAAAATAAACAGTAGATACAACCCCAACATTGAAAAAAGAGAAGTATAAAGCTAAACACATTAAAATTTGATCAAAACAAATAGAAAATGAAACCACAAGTCAAACAACAGCTCCTCTACGAATGTCCTTCAGAAAATTCGAATCTAAATCAGAAGACGTCAGTCAAGAAAACCGAAAAAATAATCTCTAAAAAGTGATGTATTCCACCACGTCAAATGTGATTTCATTATACTGTGGTTCGACTCAACAGTGCCTCCTGAACATATTCTTTCGAGTTTCATAAATGTCACCATTCCAGGTACATTTGTTTCTCCGTAAAACACCTGTGATCTAATCACTAGTGTAACATTCTATTCCATGAAAGCTCCAGTTGAAATGGACTCACAGAAATCAGTGTATCCAGAAAAAACAACTCTTCTACCGTCTTACACACATCACTGCATATCGTCTCCTCAATGAAACGGATCACCACTCGTTTCCATTGCATTGTACACTCAGTTATTTCAGTGATCTCTCAATGACATTTCTTATTCAACAGCTGACACTATTGAGGATTGCTCCTACTGATCATAGCTGAGCACAGGTGTGACGGAAACGATGCAATCTTCTCACATCACACAAATCATGCGTTGGTCATCAGAGAGAGCGGGAGTGAGGGAAAGCAGTTCACTATGTGGACATCGGCTGGAGCATTTCCATTCCACATAGACACGATCCAGCTCCACTTGAGCTAGTTGTCACAGAGATCAAATGAAGTGAAAATTGTGGTCACCGTGCGACTCTCAGCATGCACTCGAGCAAGCCTCCATAAGAAAAGAGATCATCATTCACGTATGCGTTTAGCCTAATACAGCGCTTGAGTACACCACACTGAAATCCACAGATTCACATCTGCATGTTTATCTATTTCCAAGTGAGAATGGAGAGGATCATGTTGGTGTTCATTGGCTAGTCTTCAGTGTCTAGTGCCTCACTCTCCTCTATAGTGAGTGTTAAATACAGGAAGGAAATTAATCGAGGCTGGCTGATGACACAAACACATCCACGTTGTCTTCGACTTCAGATGTATTGCCATCTTGTAGCATTTTTAGCAGATGAAAGTGACATTTCACATGATGTCGATTGCGTCACATTATCATTGTGTCTAGAACAGAGTCAGTCATGCTGATGATTGGAATCAGTTTCAGGTTGAACTGTCGTGTACTGTCTATGCTTGGTGGGCAAATGAGTGGTTCGTCTTTTGAGTTATGCAGAATAATCGACAAGTCACTGTTGTTGCGTTGGAGATTGTATGAATGTTGCTACAAGTATGCTATTATATGCAGTCATATTGTGGTTGCCGGTTTACATCGGATGAAATAAGTCATGAAATAGAAGAGACATGTTTCACAGTGTAACACGTTTGAAAGTGCCTGTGGAATTATGTTGCATCACGTATGGAGATCCAAACAAGTTTGTGAATATTGGCTGTTTATGTCATATGATGGCTCCATGGATAAGATTTTGTTTGTGTGAATCTTCGTGGAAAATTGTTTTATGTTATTCTTATCGGTTTACTCACACTTTTTTGAACTGAGTGATTTTATGTTATTATGAGCAATAGTTTGTGCTCGAAATGTTATCAGTAATTTTAATTTTATAACGGCCTGTGGTTTTTTCAAAATGAATTTTATGCCTTATTTTGTTCTATTTAACCACATTTTCCAATTTTCATTCCTCTGTCGATATTATTTCATTGTGGATTATTTGTTATAATTTGCCTTTCATTTTGTTCAACTGTATCAGCTGACGAGGGTTAGTTTCATTTTGTTGTGGAGCTTTTCGCTTTGGATTACTTCAAATTGCCACATTATTTTCTTATGTGGTTATGGAATTTACTTCTTTCCTTTAATGATTTTGTGACGATTTTCTGCGCTTGTCTATTTTCTCAGAGACCTTTTTCATTAAGCTTTGTCTATTTGTGTGGTGAATGTATCACTTTAATTTCGTGAGGGTTTTTTAACTTCGAACTCCCTGCCGATTAAAATAGTATTTGAATTTATGTTGATTTGGTTCTGCACATATGTCTCATAATATCTTTACGGTGCTCGCAGCTGGTGAAATTCTAGTGGGACGTATGATAGTACTTTCTTTTTCTCTGCAATCTTTTTTGTCGCTTTATCCAATTCCTCGTTATCATTGTGCGGATGCATTCAGATTACACTTAGGTTAGTCTGCTCTGCATTCAACACCTATTACTTGCTCAGTTTAAGAATGACATAAGTGCATTTCTATGCTGTGAGCATATCATGTCACAGTAGCACTTAACTTGTAAGAAAGGATTATAAAATTAGATATGAAATTTCTAACAATACTAATTACTGTCAATGGATTCTAACAGTAAGACTTGATACTGTTTTGATCTCGCCGTTTATCATAACATATATTGATGCCTAGGAGAAATGTTATTCCAGTCTTTTGCAGGCTTATTTTTTTAAAAATTGATTTCAATCACTCTTCAGTTGGATCTAATATTTATATCGCTTATGGTGAATCCAAAATCTATGGAAAGCGTTTTCGGGCGTTATTAAAATTTCTAGATCTACGTAAGCGTTTATTCTTTGCCGTCCATTACTTAATTTAATGAACAGATGTGCTTGAACATTAGCCGAATTCACCTTTTGATGTCGGTAATAACTGCATAATCTTATCACTCTGAAAATAATCCTGGAAAATTCATACATTCAAATTCCGCATCTGATGTAAAAAACTTATTCATAAAATAGCCTAATATTCTGTTCTAATCGTTTTCCAAAGGTGGTTGAGTTCATGAGACTGTGATGTATTTTACATGAATGTATATGTGCACTGAATTATTTCAATTTGAAAGCATATATAAAGACTCTGGTGGCCAGCATTTACCTTTATATGCTTGAACGCTGAAACCGCTTTTTGATTTATATGTCCATATAAGTAAATTCTATAATATCGCAACACAGGAGTGCCTCGATGACTGGGAATGAAGATGTTCGCAACAACGTCTCATTCACCATTTGTCAGTGATCACGTCCCATTCAGAAATTACCTCAACAGTGCCGTCAAGCAGACATACAAATTCAGTTGATACACAGTTGAAACATTCGTACTGTTTCACAAAACAATTTTTCTGAATTTCACCTTCAAACGTTGCCAGAGAACGAACGTAAATATTAACAGCAAGTTGAGATGAAAACTATGTTCTCAAGAATCACATAAAGAAACATCACGCAAACACCTGAAGGTCAGAATCTCTAAAGCAAACAAACACCAAAAAAGCAGAATAAATATCGAAAAATTAAACATAAAAATGCCACAAGCATTATATAAACTAGGAAAAGCACAACAAAGAGGGACAAAAAAAGAGCAAGCAAACAAACAAATAAATAACACTATTGGTTTGGTAGGGATTTTGTTTAATTGCATGGAGGATTGCATCATGAGCTGACGTCAGTTAGAGAACCATTGGAAAACCTGGGAGTACTGAACAGCTGTTTCGTCCTAGTTTGGGACTCATCAGCAGTACGCACCCACCGGGATTCGAACCCAGGACCTTCTGGTTACAAGGCGAGTTCGTAGACAATTGAGCCACTGGGACCTGATCCAATGGTCCTTGAATTCTACTTTCTGCCAATTCACGACATAGCGCGACCATTTCGCTTTTAAATGGGTATTTTTCTCTTTGGATTTGTCACGTTTTTAGAAGTGACACTGAATGTTTCGGTTTATCCTCTCACTTTTTATAGTCTTTTTTACAATGCCACTTTTTTCCGTTTGCATTGTTCTTGAATGTCAGATAATCTATCTGCTAATTGTATTCACCTAAGCAAACAATGTCTCCTGTGATTCCTTACTGAGTCAGCCTTTGTTCTTGTTTTCACATGACAAATATTTGGGACATAAACATTTACTTAAATTACTGTCTACCAATCTGGCTAGCAGCCAGCTCTCACCAGGATAGTATGTGCTTCCTTCCTTTGATATATGAGTTTGATTCGGACTGGTTATTCACCAAATGAAATGAAGACATGCTTTCTTATAATTTAGGTCAGGAATGACTTTCATTTCCGAACATGTTTTTAAACAATATAACTTGTTATAGTGAGAGGTAAGTAGACAATCTTTTGAGAATTTCAAGGACGTTATTCTATAAATCAGCTATCAGATCACTGCTCTGGTCGAATTGCTCTCAAAATATACCTGATACAGAGGCCGGGCTGAGACAATTAAAACATGACCCAATATTCAAATAGAATGTTATTATCTCTCTTTTCACAAACAATAACACCAGGAATAAAATTATTCATCATTCCATTCGAAATCACCTTGGAGGACAATTCGATTTAATTCATTCATCTCTAAAAAGTGATGTATTCCACCACGTCAAATGTGATTTCATTATACTGTGGTTCGACTCAACAGTACCTCCTGAACATATTCTTTCGAGTTTCATAAATGTCACCATTACAGGTACATTTGTTTCTCCGTAAAACACCTGTGATCTAATCACTAGTGTAACATTCTATTCCATGAAAGCTCCAGTTGAAATGGACTCACAGAAATCAGTGTATCCAGAAAAAACAACTCTTCTACCGTCTTACACACATCACTGCATATCGTCTCCTCAATGAAACGGATCACCACTCGTTTCCATTGCATTGTACACTCAGTTATTTCAGTGATCTCTCAATGACATTTCTTATTCAACAGCTGACACTATTGAGGATTGCTCCTACTGATCATAGCTGAGCACGGGTGTGACGGAAACGATGCAATCTTCTCACATCACACAAATCATGCGTTGGTCATCAGAGAGAGCGGGAGTGAGGGAAAGCAGTTCACTATGTGGACATCGGCTGGAGCATTTCCATTCCACATAGACACGATCCAGCTCCACTTGAGCTAGTTGTCACAGAGATCAAATGAAGTGAAAATTGTGGTCACCGTGCGACTCTCAGCATGCACTCGAGCAAGCCTCCATAAGAAAAGAGATCATCATTCGCGTATGCGTTTAGCCTAATACAGCGCTTGAGTACACCACACTGAAATCCACAGATTCACATCTGCATGTTTATCTATTTCCAAGTGAGAATGGAGAGGATCATGTTGGTGTTCATTGGCTAGTCTTCGGTGTCTAGTGCCTCACTCTCCTCTATAGTGAGTGTTAAATACAGGAAGGAAATTAATCGAGGCTGGCTGATGACACAAACACATCCACGTTGTCTTCGACTTCAGATGTATTGCCATCTTGTAGCATTTTTAGCAGATGAAAGTGACATTTCACATGATGTCGATTGCGTCACATTATCATTGTGTCTAGAACAGAGTCAGTCATGCTGATGATTGGAATCAGTTTCAGGTTGAACTGTCGTGTACTGTCTATGCTTGGTGGGCAAATGAGTGGTTCGTCTTTTGAGTTATGCAGAATAATCGACAAGTCACTGTTGTTGCGTTGGAGATTGTATGAATGTTGCTACAAGTATGCTATTATATGCAGTCATATTGTGGTTGCCGGTTTACATCGGATGAAATAAGTTATGAAATAGAAGAGACATGTTTCACAGTGTAACACGTTTGAAAGTGCCTGTGGAATTATGTTGCATCGCATATGGAGATCCAAACAAGTTTGTGAATATTGACTGTGTATCTGGCGACATAATTGCATTGTGTAATTTTTACTCAGAAATTCAATTGTATTAAATAATATATGTGTATTTCTGTGTATTTTTATCTTTTAGAAGTGAAAAGTTAGTAGTCTACAACAATTATTTATGAATTGCGCATGATTGATCAGCGTTAACCCCCTCCAGTTTTGCAGATTCATTAGTGTCAGCTTTCTTCCATGAACGTGATGTAGGTTTTACTCCTTGAAATTCAGACTAATATAGGTATAACTCTTTTAAATTGGTATTTTTCTCTTTGGATTTGTCACGGTTTTAGAAGTGACACTGAATGTTTCGGTTAATCCTCTCACTTTTTATAGTCTTTTTTACAATGCCACTTTTTTCTGTTTGCATTGTTCTTGTTGTTTGGCTTATAATCGGATACTTTTTGGTTTATGTCTTATCATTTGTGTATCCTCTTTGGATCTAGAATTTGTATACGCCGTCATCTATTTTATTGTGAAATGCTTGATATTACATTTCGGAATTGTTTGGCTGTACTCCATGTTAGAATGAAATACGTTCAGCACTTTGGTTTTTTGCGATAATTACATGACATGAATAATCAGTTGTGAAGGCTTGCTTTTGGTAATTTTCAATGAGGCTGATAATTTTGTAAAATATTTTGTCACTACCTATAAAGTGATTACTCCATTTGTTTACTATGTGTTATTTTAACATAAAGATATTTGGTAGTTTCAAAATCGCCATATAAGAATACTCATAATCACAGAATGATAGGCCAAGGAATCTACGTCGGTGGCACAGTGGTTAGGACTCTCGCCGACCATGCACATGTTCCGGGGTTCGATCCCCTGCCGGCGCACACCCGATATCTATGGTCGGCCTGCATAATTTGGGCTACCGATATCCATGCTGAAATTCCATACTTGTACTGAAAATACCATGTGGAATCAAGCTGTAATCAAAATAAAAAAGTAAATAATAAAAAAATACAATAATTAGCGAAATCTTTAGAGGGTGAGCTTCAGGAAATAACATACTGCTACACAATTGTCTTGAGGCATATCATTATCTTGAAAAGTGTGATTTAGTAATTTAAATATCTTATTACTTCATATTTTTTCTCAGAATACGTACATTAGAGTCCTAATAAAACATTGCTATCAACATCAGTTTCAGAGACATGGTATATTTATTAATGAATAAACCAAAAGATATGAAATCATCTTAATAAGTTTAGAGAATTAGTGCATAAACTCACGTGCATATGAACATTTTATATCACTTTACGATAAACAGGGATATTACATTCAAAGGTTGCTTGATTCCAGTACTTTTCAATCTGTTATACAACTAGAAAAACTGCTTTGTAAGAATCATGTTCTCAGGATATGTGATTTTACATCTCAGAGGAGGGTGAGTGCTGCTATTATGTTAAAATCAATATTCCGTTCAAAAATATTTTGATCATTGATTTCAGTGATTATCATTCTTACAATGCAACCACATAGCACTCATATTCTGCTTTCGTGTCCTCATTGTTGACTGATCCAGTCGCTAGACAAATTAATTTTTGCAAATGTAGAAACTAATGTCTGATTGCCAATAAATTTTTTCACGTTATCTGTGTGATGCCAGAAATTAATGTAACGGAGTTATTGTTTAGAAGAAATTTCTGCTGAGCGACACATTGACGATGTCGCTACTTATTTAGACAATCCAAACAACTTAACAATTACCACTCTTACTACTTTCAATTGGGTCCCCTTTTTTCAGTATTTGTCATGCTTCTGTTTGTCTTTGTATATTCATATAAAAATATTTTTTTCTACTACATTGGCATTGGTTTGCGTCCAAGAATGGCTCGGTGTCTGAGATATCCGCAAAGATTTGATCCCATACTGTCCAGAATATGACAAGCAAGTGTCACTGCGTATTACTCTTGATTTCAGCATAGGAGGTGTTGTAGAAAGAAAAGTATCTGTACTGTAAAAATTCTATGGAAGGCAACGATAGTTGCAGACATTGTTCAAGAAAACAGTATAATAAATAAGTCTTAATTAGTGAGATATGTTTATCTACTCCAATAAGAGTAAATCTCATAAAAAAAGAGTAAATAGAAGGAGGGGCATCAACCGTGGTTTAAAATATCAAAAGTGATGTCTGCGCAACAAAACACAGCACTCATAACGGTGGCAAAAATCACCAAAAGATGAAAAAAAAGCAGACAACCAAAGATTAAAACGACAAAAATAAAAAAATACAGGGATAAAAGACTGTGCATGAAAAGTAAAACACATTGCGCTTCAAAATTTTAAGATAGAGAATTGATTAATACAACCTAATATACAAGACATGCCACTTGAATTTCAAAGCATATATACATACAGCAAGCTAGAAGATAGTTTTGCACACTGGTAGCTACTCCAACACATCATATGCAGGGCCACTGTTGAGACAAAATAACACTGCCACATGGCGACATAGGATTTCACACCACTCAATGAAACACCTCCTTTGTTCACAACTGGTTCTTTATCTAAACGTTAATCATTTTCCAATACTGAAACCCAGATACAAGTTGAAGGACGCTGAGGAATCTACTTCCTCCTCCTGAATAATTTGTATGTCAACCAAGTCAGGTTGGAAATTTTAAGTGAATGCTCAGTCCGCCACACAACTTTCTCATTAACTCCAATGATTGATTGAATCACCATTCAACATGCGATTGTGTGGAGTGATGGAATGTCTCTCGACAGTTCAACTACTTGAGAAATTCAAGTTCATCTTTGTCGGTGAACGTTATTACTTCACACCATTTTCTATCACAAGAAGAACGCACCAACTGACACCCTGTCAAGCGCTTTTGTCATCTTCCTAGGAGCCGAGTGAATCTGCTCTCAGTGTAAACGAGGCTAGTTGAGAGAGCTTCCAGTGATATCTGGCGACAATATTCACCTCGAAGAAATATCGTGATCCATGGTCTCCTCCACTGCGTCTTCAAATGTCAGGTCAGCCTTGTCAACGAACATATCAGACTGACACTCATGCCTGCACTGCATCCCAATTTGTGCATCCACTGCTCATACTGCGTTGTCAATTCTCACCACGAGAGTGTCTTCGTAGCCATCCTCCAATAGCATGTTGAAGTCTTCTTAATTAATTTCAAGTGTCACACTCGTTCAACGAGGATTGTTTCCAGCTTATGTGGTGGCTAGTCACCTGAGGCATTTTGTCCATGACAAATTCATCCACCTGTATGACGACTGCCGATGGACTGAACAATCCTGCGTAGAAAGAATTTCTGGAAGGTTCAACGGTTTCAGTACTCTTCACACTCCTTCATCGACATCTATCAGTGCTCGCTTGCTGATATACTGCTTCATTTGCATGCTGTTGATTTGGCTGACTGAATGGTGCAGTGCTATTTCAAATTAGATGAAAACTGTCTAATTATTGCTTGTCGCTTTTTTATGGAAATTCTGAATTTTGTATGCGGTTGCCTCGTTTTCTGATCTTTTCGTTTAATTTTTTCATCATTTTTACATGGTATCCATAAATTTCTTGATAATTGCTTGATCATGCATTGCATTTTATTCAGTCAGCCACGATATTTTAATCTTCACATAGAGGATTGTATGTTTCAAAATTTTGTGTAACTATTTACATTTAATGTCATAATATTCAAATAATCAATTGGAGGTAGGAACATCAATGTTTCGAATTTGCTTAGCACAACACATTGAAATTTATTCCAAAAGAGTAGAAATCAAACCACAAGCCGAACAACAGCCCCTTCACGAATGTCCTTAAGCAATTCGAATCATACTCAGACGACATCATTCCAGAAAACAAAAAAAATTATTCAAGCCTGAAGTGATGCATTGCACCACGTCAAATGTGATTTCATTATACTGTGGTTCGACTCAACAGTACCTCCTGAACATATTCTTTCGAGTTTCATAAATGTCACCATTCCAGGTACATTTGTTTCTCCGTAAAACACCTGTGATCTAATCACTAGTGTAACATTCTATTCCATGAAAGCTCCAGTTGAAATGGACTCACAGAAATCAGTGTATCCAGAAAAAACAACTCTTCTACCGTCTTACACACATCACTGCATATCGTCTCCTCAATGAAACGGATCACCACTCGTTTCCATTGCATTGTACACTCAGTTATTTCAGTGATCTCTCAATGACATTTCTTATTCAACAGCTGACACTATTGAGGATTGCTCCTACTGAACGTAGCTGAGCACGGGTGTGACGGAAACGATGCAATCTTCTCACATCACACAAATCATGCGTTGGTCATCAGAGAGAGCGGGAGTGAGGGAAAGCAGTTCACTATGTGGACATCGGCTGGAGCATTTCCATTCCACATAGACACGATCCAGCTCCACTTGAGCTAGTTGTCACAGAGATCAAATGAAGTGAAAATTGTGGTCACCGTGCGACTCTCAGCATGCACTCGAGCAAGCCTCCATAAGAAAAGAGATCATCATTCACGTATGCGTTTAGCCTAATACAGCGCTTGAGTACACCACACTGAAATCCACAGATTCACATCTGCATGTTTATCTATTTCCAAGTGAGAATGGAGAGGATCATGTTGGTGTTCATTGGCTAGTCTTCGGTGTCTAGTGCCTCACTCTCCTCTATAGTGAGTGTTAAATACAGGAAGGAAATTAATCGAGGCTGGCTGATGACACAAACACATCCACGTTGTCTTCGACTTCAGATGTATTGCCATCTTGTAGCATTTTTAGCAGATGAAAGTGACATTTCACATGATGTCGATTGCGTCACATTATCATTGTGTCTAGAACAGAGTCAGTCATGCTGATGATTGGAATCAGTTTCAGGTTGAACTGTCGTGTACTGTCTATGCTTGGTGGGCAAATGAGTGGTTCGTCTTTTGAGTTATGCAGAATAATCGACAAGTCACTGTTGTTACTCTTATTATTTCACTGTTTTGTTATTGCTGATTGTTTGAGTTTTGCTTGAATTTTATCATTCCAGTCAGTTTTCCTTTTTAATTGCCTTTTTCTGTTTTTTTATTCCGCATATCATTCTTTGTTCTTTTTTTCTTTTTTCATTTTCATTCATTTTGTATTGATGTTATCTTGCATTTTATTTAATATTTTATGGAATTTCGTCTATTCTTTTTGGTTTGGTTTGCTTTGTAAACAGTTTTGCGTTTTTTTGCTTCTAATTTGGCTTCGTTTTTCAATTTTTCGGTTTTTTTTCAGCCTTAAAATGTGAGTTGTGCCTAATGAATATTCATTTTTCATGCGTTATATATTCAACATTTTCTGAACTCTCTGATCACCGTCGTCATTATCCAGGATCTTTACTGTCTGATTTCGAGGATGACATAGGTGAACACCATTTGACTTGTAGCTATCATTGTATCAAAACTACACATCTTGTAGCGAATCATTTCTAATATTTATATCATATGTCCTAGAATACTGACCGGTTTCATCTGTTCCGTAAAATGGAACAATGAAAAATATATTTAGTTCAGTTTAATTACAAAGATGCATCCCATGGTTTCTTATTACGTCTAGTCGACATCCAACACTATGAATATCAGTCTTACGTTTTCTATTTACGTAGATTTTATCCTCTAATTTGATAAACATTTGAGTGTTGTGTGGATTGTTTCGGTGATTTCAGGGCAACGTAAGTGCATAATATTTACTGTGACGTTTTAATCTTCAGATTATTCCCAACCAGCAAATATCTACACATCATTTATCGCAGTGGAAAAAGCGATCAATCACTTGCCTGCATCAAACCCACTTCTTCCTCATATCGAAATTGTAGCAAAGTATGTCTTCGCAATTAATAGTCTTCTCTGAGCTGGTTGGTTTAGTTGCATGTCTTCGTAATCTCAAATACTAATCAGAAATAAAAATCCAATTATATTAACTATGTTATACCATAATATGCATTAAAAATCATCAATGTTCAGGAAAATCTGGGAAAAAATCATTATTGTTATTATTATTATTATTTCCTTTAGTTCCTAGAGGAACATAGGGCTTCAGCCATGCGTCTCCATTGCGTTCGGTTCTCTGCTAGAGTTTTCACCTGGCTCCAAGTCTGCCCACACGTTTTCATCTCCTCTTCACATGATCTCCTCCAGGTCACCCTTGGACGACCATCTCGTCGCTTCCCTTTCGGGTTCCACTCGAGCAATGGCTTGTCTAGTGATGTCACTTGCTGGTTTCCTCAGAGTGTGGCCAATCCATCTCCATTTCTTCCTGCATATTTGTTTCACAATCGGTTCCTGGTTGGTTCGCTCCCAGAGGTCTTTGTTGCTGATCCTTTCCGGCCATCTGATCTTGAGTATTGAGCGAAGACAACTGTTAATGAAGGTCTGTAGTTTGTTTGAGATGCTCTTTGTGACGCGCCATGTCTCTGATGCATATGGTAGCACTGACTTCACATTGGAGTTGAAAATCTGGATCTTATTTTTGATGCTGAGTGCTGTTGACTTCCACACAGGCTTGAGAGTAGTGGAAGCTTGTCTTGCTTTCCCGATCCTTGCTTTGATTTCCTCGTGAGTTTCGTCTTCCTGTAGTTGAAACGATGCTTCCAAGGCAGGTTAAAGAGGTTGTTTCTTTCAGGTTCCTCCCATTTATGCTGATCGTTGTCTGTTGTTGTTGTTCTTGTCCAGGAATCGTCATCACCAACCTCTGTTTTCTCTATGTTCACCTGAAGTCCTATCTTTGATGCTTCTTCTATCGCCAACTTGTTGCTTTACGCTTGCATCTCTTCCAGTTTGTGGGAAATCAGATATATATCATCGGCGAAGTCCAGATCCTCCAAGTATTTTGTGTGAGTCCATTTTATACCTGTTTCCTCATTGCCCACTGTTTGTCGCATTATCCGATCTACTGCAATCAGCAAAATCATTGGCGATAGTAGGCAGCCAGCTTGTCTTACTCCTGTTCTCACTTCGAAAGATTCCGTAAGTTTCTCATTGTGGATTACTTGGCATGCAGCATTGTCATACAGCTGTTGGATGAGATGTATAATTGTCGGTGGCACCCTGTAGTAGCGAAGTAGTTGCCAAAGCACCTCTCGATCGACGCTGTCGAAGGCTTTTTCAAAGTCGACAAAGTTGGGATAGAGAGGTGACTGCCATTCCAGGCTTTGTTCAATGATGATCCGTAGTGTGGCGATTTGATCAATACATGACTTGTTTCTCCTGAATCCAGCTTGTTCCGGTCGAAGTTTTTCCTCCAGGGCTTGTTTGATTCTCTCCAGGATGATGAGGCTTAGTTTTTTGCTTGGGATAGACAGGAGCATAATTCCGCGCCAGTTCTTGCATTGACTTAAGTCTCCTTTCTTTGGTAGTTTGAATAGGTATCCTTTCTTCCAATCCTCGGGTACTTTGCCTTCTTTCCACACCTTCTCCAGTAGTGGCGTCATCAAGTCTGCTGTTGTCTCTGGGTCCATTTTCAATGCCTCTGCTGGTATTCCATCTGGTCCTGCTGCTTTTCCAGCTTTTAGCATCTTGATTGCCTTCAGGACTTCTGTTCTCCTCGGGTGGTTGATGTTCACTGGTAATTCTGCATCCGTTGTTGGTATTGTTGGGCTCGTTGTAGGTGGTGGTCGGTTTAGTAGTGTTTTGAAGTGTTCAGCTCACTGTTTCCTTTGCTGCACTTCTTTGATGATTGACTTTCCATTGTCATCCTTCACTAGCTTAATTTGTGACGAATGTTTGCCTGAGAGGTACCTAGTTGTTTGGCAGAGTGTTGTGAGGTCTCCTTTGCCTGCTGCTTGTTCTGCTTCATTGTCCATGACTTCATAATACTTTCTTTTGTCTTCTCTGGCACTCTTCTTTACTCCTTTGTTCAGTGTATTGTAGCTTGCATTCAACTCCTGTTTCTGTTGCTCGTCGGTGCACTGGATAATCTTTTGTTTCACTATCCTTCTCTCTTCTATTAGCCTCCAAGTGTCCGTAGTGAGCCATGGTTTGTCCTGTCTCTTCTTTCTGCGCAGAACCTCCATGCAGGTTTCGCTCCATACCGCTTTCAGGTTGTCCCAGTGTTGTTCGACGCTGACCTCTTCGCTAGTGTTGAGTTGTCCTTTATGCTTGCAGTAAAGATGTCCTTTGTATCCTGGTCCTTTAGTTTTTGAGTGTTGAACTTGGCTTGTGGTCTATCTGCAGCTACTGTTTCTCTGAAAGCTTTTAATTGGAGTTGGATTTTTCCTTGTACGAGGTAGTGGTCTGAGCCAACGTCTGCTCCTCTTCTTGCTTTTGTGTCCAGCAGGCTGCGCCGCCACTTCCTCGAGATTGTGATGAAGTCAATTTGGTTTTTGGTTCGCCCATCTGGTGACAACCATGTAGCCTTGTGAATATCCTTGTGTTTGTATACGCTGCCACCAATCACTAGTTCATTGAAGGCGCAGAAGTCGGCGAAGAGTTCTCCATTTTCATTCATCTCTCCCAGAGCTTCTTTACCCATGATGAGTTCTCTTCCTGTGTTGTCTGGTCCAAGTTTGGCGTTCATGTCTCCCATTAGTATTTTAATGTCACCAGCTGGAGTATTGTCTATGCTGCCTGTAGTTGTCAGTAGCATTCTTCTTTCTTTTCGAGGTCTGCGTTGTTTTTGGGTGCATAGCACTGTATAATTGACACTTTTCTTCCTTTGGAGTTGAATCTGGCGGTCATTATTCTGGGTGAGATCGCCTCCCATTGTATCAGAGCCTTGGTTGCCGTTGGTGACATCATTATAGCCACGCCCTCGGTGTGTGTGCTTGTCTTCTGGGTGACCGGAGTAAATCACTGACTCACCTGTTGACAATTTGGTGAGTCCGTTTCCGTTCCATCTGCTTTCGCAGATCCCCAATACTTGTATTCCGTATCTCCTCATTTCGCTTGCGATCTGGGCAGCTTTGCCAGTCTCGTACATGGTGCGGACATTCCATGTCCCCACACAGACTTTTTCTTTTGACGCAAGGAGATTGTTCACGCTGAAGTTTCTGTAGCATCTTTGTTTACAGGGTGGGGTTGCTGGCCTCACTCCTGAGTTTAGTCTTCGGGTACCTGAAATAGAAAAAAAGGTTAGTGTTGCGTGACCGCAGAGCCCAGGGGACATCTGCTTGAGGCCGGTCACACGCGGCCTGGTGTGTCTCAGTAGTATACTTATCACTTCTGCCCTGTGACACGGCAGCAGAAAGCGTGGTCGTTGTTAATCCGGGCCACGGCCGATTTGGCATGATATTTTTCAAATTCGTTTGGTTCATGGGGTTGGATTGATGACGACTAAGTCCAGCCCCCACTGATACCGTCGCCAATGTATCAGTAGGTTGTGAGGTTTGACAAATTTGGTTGGCGCCCGCCGCTACTATCAACGGAGCTACGCTAGGAACGGTGTGACGACCCAAGTTATCTCCTACTGATATCGTCGCCACAGTCATATCAGTAGAAGTCCGGTTAAGCTGCCGGTCAGTCTCGGTTTCCTTATCATTTTGAGCGGGCAAAGTTTGGTTTTGACCACGTTGGTACACTCACCGGGGCCGCGGTATGCCTCTGGGTGAGAGTGGGATGCACACTTTTTTGGGGCCGACCTTTTCTAACCCCCCCTTTCCGAGAAAGGCAGCATAGGGCGCGCCCAGAACCGTGTACCACGGCCTGAACTCATGCTGGTCGCCCGAGGAGAACACCTTACTGCCGCCACACCCCCTACTGCTCCGGCAATACGACTACTTCCTCGGACCAATGATTTACACCCGTTCATATATCTTAAAATGGCACCTCGGGGGGTGTAGCCTTGGGCCATTTTCCAAAAGTACGGAACCGAACCCGTTCATGTCGAACCGGTTAAATTTCCTAACCTCGCTACCATGTGCTTTATATCCCTAGTGGATGAGAGAGAGAACTACAACTAATCCTACCTTACTATTCCGTTACCATGATGTATCGGTGAGGCGGTGAAGTGATGATACCTGCTGTCAAGCGATCGTCAAGTTTCAGCTCCCCGTTGCCGATAACATCGTGGATGAAATGAACGAGCATGTTCACCCTAAGAAACGCTAAAATAGGAGGATAACTGCTGAACTTAAAGAAGCCATAGCTCCTCAACCGTAAGTCCTACAAGGACGAGATAGGTGCAAATCGATTCGTCTCGTCGAGAGGAATCCAATGATATAAATCAGAGGGTAAAAGCTATTCCTAAGAAAAATACGAGGATTTTCCTGCCTAGCAGTCTCTGCCCTCCTGCTGCCCTATGGTTGGTAATGCCCCCTAGCTACATACACAACGGCATGCAACCTGAGGTCGCGGAGCTAAAAATGTCAAGAGAACAGCCAGCGGCATGAACTCTAGGCCTAGAAACTGGTTTTCCCTGTAGCCTTTGAAAAAATTCCCTATTCGGCTGAAGAGAAGCTATAAGATGCGAAACCAATGACAAAGAATAGGTCGCTGTGAGAGCCATCGATTGATATATAACTTCACCTAAGTCCCAGTCTCCCTGGAAAAATTTTGGCAGCATAACCCCAGAGGGCGCAAGCTCAGATATCAAAGATCCTGAGGAAGGCTGAGGAGAGGCTACAAGGGTCGAAACCAATGTCTAAGGGTAGATCTCGTCGAGAGCTATCGATTTATATATAGCTTTGCTATGCCAGAGCATCCCTAGACAAACTATGACCGTATGGTCCCTAAATGCCCCAGCATAGTAAACATGAAGCTAAAACCTAGCCTAAACATGAAAACTACTAATAAAAATAATATAAAAATAAAATAAACTTTGCTTTGGACTGATTATTCACCAAGTATAAGTAAGATTTGTTTTCTTATAATTTCGTTCATGGGTGACTTTCATTTCCTAAAAATTCTTTCAACCAATATAACTTGTTATAGTGGGAGGTGAGTAGACAATTTTTGAGAATTTCAAGGACGTTTTTCCGGAAGTCAGCATTCAGATCACTGCTCTGGTCGAAATTGACTCAAAATATACATGATACAGAGGCCGGGCTGAAATATATAAAACATAATCCAATATACTAACAGAAATTTATTATCTCTCGTTTCACGAACAATAAAACTAGCAAAATATTATGGAATCACTCCGTTCGAGATCATTTCGAAGGACAAATCAAGTTTATTAATTCATGTCTAATGAAGTGATGTATTCCACCACGTCAAATATGATTTCATTATACTTTGGTTCGACTCAACAGTACCTCCTGAACATATTCTTTCGAGTTTCATAAATGTCACCATTCCAGGTACATTTGTTTCTCCGTAAAACACCTGTGATCTAATCACTAGTGTAACATTCTATTCCATGAAAGCTCCAGTTGAAATGGACTCACAGAAATCAGTGTATCCAGAAAAAACAACTCTTCTACCGTCTTACACACATCACTGCATATCGTCTCCTCAATGAAACGGATCACCACTCGTTTCCATTGCATTGTACACTCAGTTATTTCAGTGATCTCTCAATGACATTTCTTATTCAACAGCTGACACTATTGAGGATTGCTCCTACTGAACGTAGCTGAGCACGGGTGTGACTGAAACGATGCAATCTTCTCACATCACACAAATCATGCGTTGGTCATCAGAGAGAGCGGGAGTGAGGGAAAGCAGTTCACTATGTGGACATCGGCTGGAGCATTTCCATTCCACATAGACACGATCCAGCTCCACTTGAGCTAGTTGTCACAGAGATCAAATGAAGTGAAAATTGTGGTCACCGTGCGACTCTCAGCATGCACTCGAGCAAGCCTCCATAAGAAAAGAGATCATCATTCACGTATGCGTTTAGCCTAATACAGCGCTTGAGTACACCACACTGAAATCCACAGATTCACATCTGCATGTTTATCTATTTCCAAGTGAGAATGGAGAGGATCATGTTGGTGTTCATTGGCTAGTCTTCGGTGTCTAGTGCCTCACTCTCCTCTATAGTGAGTGTTAAATACAGGAAGGAAATTAATCGAGGCTGGCTGATGACACAAACACATCCACGTTGTCTTCGACTTCAGATGTATTGCCATCTTGTAGCATTTTTAGCAGATGAAAGTGACATTTCACATGATGTCGATTGCGTCACATTATCATTGTGTCTAGAACAGAGTCAGTCATGCTGATGATTGGAATCAGTTTCAGGTTGAACTGTCGTGTACTGTCTATGCTTGGTGGGCAAATGAGTGGTTCGTCTTTTGAGTTATGCAGAATTATCGACAAGTCGCTGTTGTTTCTGTGATTATATATTAATGTCATCCTTTTTTGTCTGTCGGTTGTTACATGATTTTTGTATGTTTGTTTGTTGTCATTTTTGCTTGCTTATTTGTGTTTGCTTTTTTTCTTGCTTTTATTCTCCTGGCTGATTACCTCTCATGATTCTCTTTAACAATTTTTCTCACTTTTCTATGTTTGTGGCAATAGTCTTTCTGTGTATAATCCGTAGATTTTTTCGTTGTTATGCTTAGTATTTAATTTCGTTTTTGTTTTTTTGTTTTTTTCTTTTTTTCCGCATTTTCTTCTCAGGCCTTAGACGTAAGTAATTTTGCATAACTTTGTCTTTTCCTGCTGTTTCATATTAATTTTATATCGAGTGTATTCATGATAATTATTTTTGTGGTATGTTTTTTATTTCTGTTGCTCCGTCTATTGCACTCTCTGACGGGAGATTTCGCTTCTCAGTAACGTGTGGTGTTGCTTGCATTTTTCTTTTCGATTCATTAATTAATCCCCTGGTCTACACTTTTCTTTAAATCTTATTAATATAAATGTCGCTGTTATTTAAGATAATTTTGATTTATTTCTCATAAATCTTGACTTGAGTTTCAGTTTATAGCACTATTCTTCGCTTTTGAACTAAATACTTAAGGAATTTTTGAGAAATTATTTGGAACATCCCTTTCTCTTTAAAATGGCTTTACATGCATGAAGTTAAATTCACACAACTTTTGTTGAAATACACTTTTCTCTTATTTTTAAATTTAGAATCAGCTAGTAATGTTTGCAACCATTTATATACATATTTGATTCAAGAATGTGAATTTTTCTGATATCATGAATGAAACTTTAGTCTGGGCGAAAGTTTTTATTTTTACTATATTCTGTTCAAGTTGCCGCAGTTTTCTGAATATAATGGTTATCCTTACAATGACAGTTAGCTTTGTGTCATGTACATATTTTTGAAGATGAATAATAGATTAGTTGCAATGTGTGTGTGTCAAAAATGTTTTTCGAAGTCAGTGACAAAATGCTGCGAAATGGGCTAACATCATTATGATTAGTCGTAATAGGTTTAAACTAAATTTAGATTTACATTCACACATAAAGATTTGAAAATAAAAATGTTAGGAAAGCTTCCTTTGCACTTTTTTGAAAAGATTCACTTTTTGATCAGTTTTCAGTATTAGCATCCATAAATCTAACCAAAAGTATAAAACCCCCCACTGGATTCACTGTGTGTCATCTGAATGCTGCACATCCCATCCATCTCTTGTCGTTTTGAGTAGGGAAATTCAAGTGAATCTTCCAACTCAGCTTTCAATTTTCCACTGCTTGTTACTTAGTGTATATTCCTCCTATGTATGCCATGAACTATGCTCACCTATTTTCTTACTTCTAAGGGTCATTATATGTTCACCGTTATGCTTGTGCTCTACGGATTTGCTGACAGTTACCTCTTCACGCCAAGCCGGGCTCATGTGATCCATGCTTATTGGAATAGCCTTTGAACTGTCTACTTTCTAGAAATCGCAGCCATATTCGTTTCACTGTTAGAAGTGATTTGGTTGGTGCTTATGTGACAGTCAATTATGTTCACTAGAACACCAAACAAAGACCTTAATGACAGCGAAACTATGAATATTAAATCCATGCAGTGTTGGTGAAGCAGATAAAAACGTTTTTACTGTTATATCCTGCATTTACCAGTAATGCCAGACTACTAATTCTGATGATCAGATTAATCAGTAACCATGGTATGCAAATTAATACTGGTACAATGTTATTAATGAAGAGTTGGGTAAGTTCAGCTCAAATTAAATTACATAATTTCACAGATTTTAATCACGATGCTGAATCCATAAGTGCACTCATGAATCTTAAGTGTACATAATTACCTGAAATATTCGTATGTCCTTGAAGGATAAGTTTGAAGAATGTTTCTGCTTTGGTCGGTTTTGAATCAATCTTTGTTCACATTTTCTCACGACAAATCTTGGGAACGTAAATATTGACGTAAATTACTGTCTACCAATTTGGCTAGTAGACAGCTCTCACCACATGTTTACATCCTGCATGGAACGATAATTATTTACAACCAAGATAATCCTGGAAGAAGTTAATCCTGGGAATAACAACTGCACTCGTAGAATAGACATTATATATATTGTGGCCTGTGTTAGATGTATTGTGGTGGTGTGATACAGACAATGTGTGCCAACGGAATATTATTCTCACGTATTCCCACAGTTCATTTCGGCATTAGTAACAAAAATACAACATATCTATTTGAACATTCCATTTGATATTACAGATAGAATACTTTTCTCACAGTGACATACTGCATTAACAACAAAATACAATGCATATTTGAAGATTGTATTTCATGTTGTTTGACGTAAACCGAATTCACCCATTCAGTGATTGCTTAACGAATAAAAAACTGTAAATATATAAGCAGCGGTTTGATTAATAAAAATTATTGCTTGGCGATCGTGTCTTGCCTTCTGTTGTTACGATTTAAAGATATTGGTTTGAGATGCACTGTGTTGTTAAAATTGGTCTGAACGCATCAGAACTCGGTTTTATCATTTTATTGTTATATCTGTGTTACCCTTGGCACAGTGTGATATCATGTTGGAGTAGTAATAAAATTTTGGCGAGCATTTATTCCATAAAATACTAAGTCCAATGGATTCATCAATGAAATCCTACTAGAAATAATGTATATTTACCTACATGAGGATTACTTGTGTAATCGTAAGAGTTATAACAATATCACAGTGATATGAAATAGGAAGACGGTAATACTACGTGGATGTTGTATGAATGGACACACTCGTTAGAAGGGAATATTTATTAAGCTGTTATATTACGTATCAATTAGGAACACGCTAAAAACCGTCCATGAAATCTAAATTTAGTGTAATCAGAGCAAGGAACTTTCGAAGTTAGATGAACCAATTTTACTTCATTCTAGTGTCTTTTTAGTACCTTGTATGACAATTTGTCTATAAATGAGATTCACCAGCCAATTTGATGTACTGCTCAACTGAAGATCTTGGTGAGTTTCCTATTCCGTAATAGTTCGTTAACTGCCTTGAGCATTTCAACACTATTTAAATCAACTACAGCTGAAATAAGAGATTTTCATTTTTATACATTTTATGCAACATCAATTTTCAAGTTAACATTTTGTCACTATGTAATCTAAGGCACTGATTGCCTATCAAATGGAAGGAAAGCACACAAAAATACAATGTCTTACAGTTGAAGCTTGTAAGATGTGAATTCCGTCTCCCCTGGGGCGAACATCTCACCAGAGGTCTTCTTCATCTACTTCCTTTCTGTGTTATTTATTTGAATCACTTTTTTTTCATTTTGGTGAAATTGGTGACGGATTTTATTTCCTTCACTACTGCATTCATACTTTTTATAGAGTGGAATGTGGATAGTGTGAAGCTGAAGTGCGATTCCAACTTTCGATGTTTTAACATTCGTGTATATCATACACATGACAAGTTCCACCAGGTTGAAGGAAACAATACTTCAGTATATGGAATATGGATAACCATTTCTTCCTTGGGTGTCGTCACATTTACACATTGTCTACCAAATCTCACATATTGTTGAGAAAGTTACATTTACGTTATTAAATCATCATCCTTCACACATTTCTTTGAAAGTCATGTCATCTAAGCTGTTTTCTATTTATTTTTCAATTATTATCCATTATCATTTTATATTTGAATTATTTAATGAGTGATAAGTTGTCGCTAAATAATACAGTGCTGGCCAAGTAGAAGTAGACTGCGTATTTCACGTTACTGTCAGAGATCACTGCACCATTTCCGAAAATCTAGTGTCACCTTGAACAAACTACACTTACCTTTGTCTTCTCCTTCCCATAACCACACAAAAGCGGCGGTCATTGCAGGAATTTGAAAATTTACACTCAATATCGTGTGTATTCATCACTGTGTAAATAATAATGAATAAATATATAAAGAACGCTGTGGTTGTGCATTGACTCTTAACGCCTACTGGAAAAGAGATACCTGTCTAGCATCCTTTTCACTTGAAAATAAATGTTCGTCCTCTAAACAGGTGCATGCAAACGTGAGTCACGTGGTTCACCCCAGCATATTTCAATATATTTCTATTTTATTAACGCCAATATGTCTTTGGATTCAAATGAAGATTTTAAGTATTGCATAACTATTACACTTTTATTCAGAAAGGAAAGATATTTCCCCCTAAAACATGAGTGCAAATAAGTCTTGCTGACAAGTGTCGAGAATCATGAAATTTGGACGAATAGCCTCCACTTGCGTGTCACCGATAATCTAACAATATTACGGCTAAATGCCTAACAAAGTGACAAACGTCCAAGGATTATTTATGTTACTCAAACGACATGGGTTCGCATAGGAAAAACATAACTAGTCAGTCTTAAGTGATGAATCAGTGCGAAAGATTAGTGGCATTAGTCGCGATCTTGAAATAGTGACTGCTACATCAGTGATGTTAGGCCCTGTTGTCTCAATAAATCTGTTACGCCTGAATATTTGATTGTACACTGATTTCTCATGTACCACAAAGTCTTACATGGCAGCTGCTGATTAACAAGATTTGACTGTTCTGCTTCGATTCTGAGAAATATTATGTACATCTAACTTTGCCATTAAAAAATGACGTAGCAGTTTTTAAGCGAATAATACGGCAGAAAATTTCTGTACTCAAAGTCTGAAAAATTGGTATTTCATTGTGAGAGCTTAGTTGTGATTCTCAATATTTTCTCATCAAAGACATTTCCCTCTCTGTTATGTTCAAAAATGACTGATGTATGGACCAATAAGCTATCCTCAATTATAGTGAGTACAGACAAAATAGTTATTTTCATGGGGACACACTTCACTGACTACTGAATTGCGTCATATGCATCCACGAAATTCTCAGTTTCTGTTTCCATTGTACAGTCTCAGGGTTTCTGTTATATAGGAAGCGTTAAAGAGGTGGATTGTCCTCCTGAGAATTAAATGTGCATTAAATGGTTTTACTCTGCTTGGAAAACGTAATACGATTTACTCTGTCTATGAAATATATTTTCTGCCCACAAACGACATATTTTTGCCATTCTTTAACCTCCAGAAAAAATGCACATTCTTGTCGTCTATATCCTCTGTTCCGCCTTCATCTTACTGAGTTGTATATTGCCAGTATCAGGCTAGACTCATTAGGTATGATAAAACTAGGTGATTTTGACAAATAACTCTGTCGTTTTTGAAGTTATTCTTGGACCACTGCGTTATAAGCGCAAGACGAGAAGGCTAGGCAGCGTGAAATTGACTTCAGTAGATGATGCGCTTTTCAATATCAATTTATACGCATTCTTTCTTAAGTGAAGAACCTCAAATAAAAGGCCTATAGGCAACCATAGACTTCTGTTTATTTGATACGCTTTTTAATTCATAACAGATCAGAAAGCGGTAAGGTTATTTCATCAATGCAACCTGTGTAATCAAAATGAAAAGTGTTACGTTGTACAGTAGTTTATGAAAACAAATTGGAAACAGTGTCGATAAAGGAATTCTTAAAAATGTTCGTCAATCTTTCTAAAACATGCGAAGACGTGAAATTTTGAAAATTATGCAGAAGGAGTTCTTAGCGATGCTGTTCACGTACTGAATACTGTTTGATTAACATTCCAAATATCACATCCATTAATATCAATGAAGAGTTTCTGAGGTGATATATATGGAATAATAAAGTGAACCACTTTAGTGCATTTCCTTACGTCAAGTTACAGACTGAGGCATCTCACTTCAGCGGAATTTGCATCACTTATCAGGCGATGTGTATTTTTTCAGCAGCCCATACATATACTCTATTTAAATTGTTTGCATTTTGGAGTTCATTTGTAGGCTGATTTATTCAGATACTTCTCTGGAACAGAAGTTTCATACTCACCGAGCTCTGCGTTTTGATTATCTGTAAACACCATAAGATGAATAGTGTGAAGGTGTCCTCAATAATTTTGATAAATTTTCTTTGTAAACTTTCGAGACTGCATCAGTGAGCAGAGAGAGGTGTGAACTGAAATCAGACTAGAACTACCTAGTAAAGAACAATTTTCATTTTCATCGTAGGATCATATTATCTTTAACACCGTTATTCGATGGTGATTTTTGTCCTTCAGTGACCATGTTTATGAGTACACTAGTCACAAAATGAGCATTCATACATTTTTGTGCAGCACATTAATAAATATTGTATCATTGTGCTGGGTGAGGAATCCATTACATGAGACTAATCATTGAATAGAACAGCACATTTTCAAATGAATTGTACAGTGAACAAGGGAAAAATAAAGGAAAGAACGGATAATGATTTACATGTTTTCTTTGCACATCAAATAGGAGCAGTAAGTTGCCTCTTATGAAGAGTATATATGTGCATTTTATGTCACTGCAGAGGGTTGAATAATTTAAAAACAAAACTAAATTATCAAGTGTCGGTTTGCAGGAAACTGACTGGTTGCAGGATTGATCACGCGCTGACATCAGTTATGGAACAACTAGAAAATCTCGGGGCACTGAAAAGCTATTTGCTCCTAGTTTGAGACTCCTGGAAAGTATTCTCAAGTTAAACATTGGTTCTTTAGCAGACATCAGCTCATGATCAGTCCTGTAACAAATATAAATTGCAAGTATTCATCTAATTATCCTGTTTGCCAATTTCATAGCATATATAATTAACTCTTTGATTCCGAATTAAGAAACATTGAATAATTATACTTGATTCGATAAAAAAGAGAACAAATCTAAGCCGTGGATTTTAATTCGAAAGAAACATTGTTTTCATTACCTAATCACTGACTGAATTATATCCAAGAATACCCCGGTAATACATAAGAAGATCGATATACATTAAGAAAATTCTATCAGCTAAAAAGAAACTGGTTAATTCAAAACAAAGTTCCAGCTTGACAGATAATCCAACTACTGCAAAATCATAAACAAGATTAGTGACTCAGGTGGAAATTCGGATAAAGTTTGTGCCGCCTGATAAGCGGCGACTTGTGCACTGACGGTGAAGGCTTTTTAGTCACAGCAATTTCGTCATTAATTAAAATTATATCAAGAAAATTATAAGAAACAACCATAAAGATAACTGAAAAATATTTCACTATGAAAAATTCAAATCACTAAGCGAATTTCTACAAAATGTACCAAAAGACGTATTGAAAAAATTATTCTGCTGCGTTCAAGCCATTCAAGCTCATATTCTCCATATGTTTCGCGAACAGCTTAGCGGTTTCCTCCAAGAAACTTAAAAGACTGACCAGGTTTTCACTTGCTTCCTGTTGATTGTTTTCTAATTTTTGAATTACTTTCACTGTGGCACAATTAGACAGAAATTGACAATATTTTTAAAATGCTTCTGTTTTTTCAACAATTAGGGAAAGTAAGATAATATTTATTACAAATGTACTGTTTGTCAATAAATTCGAAATTTTAAATGGTCAAAAAGAAGGCAGACCGCCGGTAATCATTAGTAAAAGTGAACTCTAGCGACGAAAGAATCAGTAACGTATTGACTAAAATAGACAGAAAGAAATGAGGATGGACAGACTGGACACACAACGAGGAGAATATTTGGTGAATTGAACTATCTACCTGTGAAGAAATGATGAAGTTATAGTCTGTGAAATGTTTAGCTGTTCGTGGTATCAACTCTCATTACCTTCATTGTAAGATGGTCGACAAGGAGCCAAGGCATTTCATGCAAGCTGATTAGGTCATGGCAGACCTCGCACTACGATATTCACCATAGAATACTATTTGTTTTGTTGATAATGGTTGTGATAGTGTGTGATAGCTGAAGTATTTAGAAGTGGAATTAAAATCTTCATTGAAGTCTCTGAAAGAGCAGCTGATCATCAGCATTCATACAATACAAATATGTGATAAATATTCAAAATTCAAACAGCATATGGTAAATAGTTTTCCTGTTCTTGAGAAAAATGATGACTGCCTGATTACATTAAAGAGTCTTGCTCACCTATTCATTGACGTCTGGGCATTTCCGTATTATCCATAGATGCATTATTTTCTCATTCCTAAATGATTTTGAATAAAATTTTATTGATGAATACAAACATTGGGTAAACTTAAAGCGAGTTTTGTTTTAAACAGAACGTGAGGTAAGATTACTCTTCAAAATGGAACGTATGCAAAAGCACGGAACAAAATGCAAACAGTCATTGTCACATAACAATACCTATTGATTGACAAGAATGGGAGTTCAATATGATTGGGGCCAACTGAAATATTCATAAGGTTAATCTTCAACACACTTAATCGGCGTTGATTCTCACATAATCCAGAGTGTATTGGCAAATCACGTTGAGGAGAATGTCACAATTGACTTCACAAGTTACCTTTGAAGCAGTAAAATTAGTTATGTAAGGTCAGTTGTTAGCAGCATTCTTCATGAACTGCGCATTTTGCGGTTTACATTTCCAATGTCATATCCATGTATCTTGGAGATAAATACCCAAATCGTTTCACGATAGCTCACTTACTACACAGGCTGCTTGCTGTTTCTGAAGACTTCTGAAGTGCTTCGTCACATTCGTAACAAAACAGGTAGCCAAATTACGCTTATCAATAAGTGAACTGAAGTTATATACTCATGTCTCACCAATGCATATTGTCTGTAAATCTGTTGAACTTCTTCATTTGTAGAAACACAGACAAAAGTGTGAGTGAGGCTTTTCAAGTGAACCCATATGGTCATGTATTTGCTTTCAAAAAAATATTTTGCAAAATAATCACTTTATCATGATGAAGAGGTTCGTTGGTAATAATATCTGATATGACATCGTGAACGTACCAATCAAAAACCTTCATGCATAATTATTATCGAAAATTGAATGAAAAAATGTTATTGAGTCTGCAACAGTTCTGTAAATTCTTCAACTTATGAGTGTTATTAGCCTTCTTGATGAATTTAGCAACATTTACACCATCCTACTCTTGACCACCTGTGATTTTTCGGCTCATTGCTGCATAATTTTCATATGGAAAAAAACAACTATTATCAATAATAAATAGACAATAAAATAATTACAGGCAATCGTCAACCTAGCTGATGATGAGGACGGCAGGAAATAAAACAAAGTAGAGATGTCTTGTTGAGGCTTTATGTTCCACTCGAAATGCAAGCGACTAATAATCTATTAATAAAAATATTATTGAAATAATACACTGCCAGTGATAGAAGTAAGATCATTTTTGATAAATAACTATAATATATATGTATAATATATAATATAGAACTATATACATAATATTGGCCGAAAATAAAGTATCATATACCAAATTCAACAATGTTTGGTTATCTATTCGAGAAATTAAAGGTTGAATAGGACAACAATGACGTCGATTTATTCATGAAAATTATTGGGAATTAGATTCTTTTCAATAAGCGAGATCCCTGTTTACTTCGGTTCAGTTTATCTTGCACCTATTCAGAAGTGAAAAACAATTTACACCATTTCACAAAGATATTTCATACAGAGGTATTTACACTGATTATTCTTCAGGTCCTATCACTAAACAAATCTCATAAAGGTCACATAATCATTAAGATTAGTCTGCAAAGTGTCGACTCGCGACAAAAGATGTATGCAATGTAACATTAACTAAATTATACGAATACATACGCACGAAACATGAAAGCATGGGAAAATGAAGATTGGAGTTGGTCAATATTAACATGACTATTATGCAATCCAATCGCCAATGATTTTCCTGATTGCAGTAGACTGGATAATGCGACAAACAGCGGGCAATGAGGAAACAGGCATAAAATGGACTCACACAAAGAACTTGGAGGATCTGGACTTCGCCGATGATATATGCCTGATTTCCCACAAACTGGAAGATATGCAAGTGAAAAGTAACAAGTTGGCAGAAGAAGCATCAAAGATAGGACTCCAGGTGAACATAGAAAAAACAGAGGTGATGAAGATCCCTGGCCAACACCAACAACAACAACAGACAGCAATCAGCATAAATGGAAAAAACCTGAAAGAAACTACCTCCTTCACCTACTTGGGAAGCATTGTTTCAACTACAGGCGGAACTGACGAGGATATCAAAGCAAGGATCGGGAAAGCAAGGCAAGCTTTCATTACTCTGAAGTCTGTGTGGAGGACAACATCATTCAGCGTCAAAAATAAGATCGGGATTTTCAACTCCAATGTGAAGTCAGTACTACTATACGGATCAGAGACATGGCGTGTCACAAAGAGCACCTCAAACAAGCTACAGACCTTCATTAACAGATGTCTTCGCTCAATACTCAAGATCAGATGGCCGGAAAGGATCAGCAACAAAGATCTCTGGGAGCGAACCAACCAGGAACCGATTGTGAAACAAATATGCAGGAAGAAATGGAGATGGATTGGCCACACTCTGAGGAAACCAGCAAGTGACATCACTAGACAAGCCCTCGAGTGGAACCCGAAAGGGAAGCGGCGAGTTGGTCGTCCAAGGGTGACCTGGAGGAGATCATGTGAAGAGGAGATGAAAGCATGTGGGCAGACCTGGAGCCAGGTGAAAACTCTAGCAGAGAATCGAACGCAATGGAGACGCATGGCTGAAGCCCTATGTTCCTCTAGGAACTAAAGGAAATAATAATAAATATAATTATGCAATCCTGAATTGCGTCATTCTTAATCATGAAAAATTAAGTAAATTAGTAAATCACAATCGTGTCATCCATATAAATTCTTTTTCATTTCTCATCAATAGGAAATGGTAAGGGAAACCATTCTTAATGAGATTTATGTCATTGTACTAAAGATAGAACATGCTTGTAGCACATATTCTTCAATATAAACTTCCGTAATTATTTTGAGGTTTGATTACGTCAAATTCAAAATACTCCTAAGAAATGTGTATATTAACGTTATATTGTAATAGCAGTAAGTCTGTTGAATACTGATCTGATAAGAATGAATTTATAAAACGGTAGAAATGCCGGAGAAACATCTATTTTCAACGAACTCGTCACATAAAATGTGTCGATTAAGAGGCAAAAAGATTTCAGTAGACTCAATATTTACTGAAAACAAAACATTTGTAGAAATCAACAATCGATGAGATGCATAAATTATTTGCTGAATGAAAATAATTACGTAATTCTCATTGTAGCATTGTGTTCTTAATAAAAATAAGGCAAATTTCAGTAAAATATTCCTATTGCAAACAAGAATGAACCACACAGTAGAAACGAATAATCCATTTGAATGAATATGATACGGTCTTTTGTGTGCAGTGTGTATCGTTTCATGCCATCAATTATGAGTTCCTTCTCTGCTAAATTGTCTGAATGGAAAACGTGAGGGTTTCCAAATGAATGACAAAAAACAATGATTTGTCCTTATTTCATAGAGTGACGTCTCAAAATGATTGACAGTGTTGAGGATGTTTTGTGTGGGATATACATCGTTTGCAACATGGTAGTGAAATTCAAATCTGAAGTAAATCCTTCAGAATATGATTGAAATCACTCCTGATTTCATGAAATTGTTAATTATCATTCACTAGTCTTTATGAAAATTTCTGGGTTTAGACGATGACATTATACACATATACATGCATTAGCGTCTATGTCAGGATTCCAATATAAGTGTGTTTCTAAATTTCCATATCCATGAAAAATTAATTCAGTATTGTTTTTAGAGAAAGATAACAAATGCTTGTATTTTATTTCATCTTATTTTCCGATGTACAGAAAGATGTAAGGAAAAGTTTGTAAATATATATGAAAACCGCAGGTTACAAGTTTTTACATATCCTGAGATCACTGAAGCAATGTGAAATGTATTAAACTAACAGATATAATCTTAAGTTCAGTGTCAATGTAGGAAACTGGTAATTCACAATAAATAACACATGAAGTTCGGAGTTTCACTAGTTTATCTCATGCTTAGAAGAATTCCTATTTGATTGCTCGTAAACTACAAAGAGAGTTGCGATAAGAACACAAGCAAAATATGGAAGTAAGCCTCGCACTGAAGGACGGATTTCGGTCAGATGAGACAAACCATGCAGTGAAACCAAAGAATCAAGAAAAATGAATCTGACAAATAAAAAGTGGACATACAGTGATCAACCAGAAACACAAAACAAAGAAAAGATTTACAAAATATATCCATGAAAAGTGTATAACAAGAATTAAAGAACAGTTTCTAAGAAAAACAAATCAAAACATACAAACGAGTCGTCTACATCGACAAATATCCTGCTCTCATCGTCTGTGTGATACATGGCAGTTCGTGGCATCAGTTAAAACTTCCCTCGATGTAAGATTGTCTCAAAAGAGGATGAAGACGCTTTCATGAGCACGAATAAGGCAAATACTGAGTCTCAATTGAAATGATAACGTCAGAAAATGAATCATTTTGCCTGCGATGTTTCCTTGTCCAATATACATGCTTTCTGGTATGAAAGTGAAAATGATGTTTGAATAGATTTCTCCGGAAGACAAATGCATTTCTTTGAGGCATGCAGTGAAATTGAAAGTAGTATCATAAAGTGTTTTCTTGTAGAGTATTCGAAATAATTCAAGTTTGAATAAGCAGGACAGTGTGCTTTTTGGATGCATTCATGAACATTTCTGAGGTAGTGCAGCTAACCAATCATTTGTGGCCTATATTTTTCCCCTGCCGACGCACACACTATATCTATGGTGGGCCTGCAAAATTTGGGCTATCGATATCTATGCTGATAATTCCACACTTGTACTGAAAATACGGTGTGGCATCAAGCTGCAATCAAAATAAAAAAAAAAAAATGAAGTCTATCGAGACATTTTTAAATTATAGGCAGTTAATATATGTTAATGAATAACTTCGATTGATTTCTCCATATAGAAATACGTAAGTATATACACCAATTTTAACCTTGAAGTAGCGTGCTATCAACTGCATAAACATTAAGGTTGTGTGAACTGATTCTCAGTAAATCGCCTATTTCGACCTATACTATTGTTTCAGGAGAAATCCTGTCCACAAGCGGATTCACACCTGATAGCAATTTGTGAAAATGTAGCATAAATGTAGGATCTCACAAAGTTGAGTTTTCTATGTCCGTTTGTCTGCTTTCAACATAGAACGTACATCGGTGTGCAGTGGTTCGAGTCGCCACACTTCACTCAGCATACAAAGCCAGAGAAGAAAGTAAAAAGAAAGAAACTAAGAAAAAACGCAAAACAGAGACAGTAAACGGAAATATGGGGCGAAATATCGCAGAACAATACAGTTTTATTTGAAATTATAAGTCGCAGGGAGTGAATGCTTCCCACCAGGCATTGAGAATGATTTTGAGCCATATCACTTATTGCCTCTAGCCAACAGTGCTTACCGTTCGGAGGACCCCAACCTGGAAGTCTACATCTACCTGCGTGGCTTAAACTAACTGTTGTGGATTTCACTGACTGATGCCATGTTTTGGTTTGACCACCACTGGCTAACTTTTCCAACCTGACCCTATGTCAGCTAACATTGGCCGTCGAGGAAGGCGATGGTTCGCTGATATGTGTGCGCATCACACGTCCTAACCATCTCAATCTATGTAACTTCACATTGTCGTCTATTGATTTCCCCTCTTTACCTAGCACTCGAGTGATGCCTAACCTTCATATTGATCACCGTATTATACCACCAGCTGACAAAGGAGATAGAACGCAGACATCATGATCAAATACAGCTAGCCTTTCCATTTCTTCCACTCTCAATGGCAAGGTCTCACGGCAAGGTCTTCACCAAGAAGGATTATATCATCTGCATATTCTAAGTCAACGAGATTATTTCCTGATGACAAGTCAATCTCTGAGTCTCCAAAGTGAGTTAGGGTTTAGTCCATTAGTAAATCTATGATGAAATTGAATAGAAATGGGGATAGCAGGCATCCAAGTCGGACACTACTAGTTGTCACCACTTCAGATGACAACTGGTCATAAGATCTTACCTAACTACATGAGTTCGAGTAGAGTGCGTGCCTTGATCAGTGCAATATATTTTCCCGGCATTCCTTTCACAGTCAAGCATCGCCAGAGTACCTCTCGGTCGACAGAATCGAATGCCACCTTAAGGTCAAGAAATGTAACGATTTTTGGACACCGGTGAATAAGCCTATGTTCTAGAATCTGTCGAAGGGTGAATATATGATCAATCAGTACACCCTCTTCCTGGTCTAAAGCCTGCCTGGTTCTCTCGTGTTTGTTCCTAACGTGTATCACTTAGTCTACGCATGATTATGGAGCCTGCTACTTCAGATATCATATTAGTCAAGCTAATTCCCTTGTGATTATCACAGGAAGACTTGTCTCCATTCCTGTATATCGGGATAATCAATAACTGACACCAACCCGACAGCACTTCCTCTGATTTTCAAACGCTGCCTAGTACCTTAGTTAAAGCAGACAGTAAACTGTCTCCACTATACTTAAATACCTCTGGATTCGGTCCATCAGGTCCTGCTGCTTTGCCTTGTTTCAGACTAGTGAGAGCCTTAGTAACCTCAGTTAGGGATGGAGGACCTGCGTCTATATCCCATTCAGGGATATGTTGGATGCTCCGTAAGTTAAGAGTGGCTGTAGGCCAATTAAACTGATCCTCAACCTGTTCTTTTCAACGTCCTAGTCGTCTATCCTGGGAGCCAATTATGATGCCATCTTTCTCAGAGATTGTTCCGATTATCATTTGCATTTCGCCACTTGTTTCCCTGATAAGTCGAAATTGTAGTCTGGTGTTGCCAATCACCCTTGCATTTTATTGCTTTTGTCACCCACCACTGTTCACGGTCACTACGAAGACTTATTCTTGGTTTGCGTTTGAGTAGCCTTCGCTCCTTCTCATAAATGGAGCTCGCCGGAATCAGTCCTCTTGCATCAACCAGTTTGGATGAGGTGATAGAACTCCAGTGGCTCTTACTGACCTTAGGTTTCAGGTTATTGCCGGCTTTTACAGGTGTGTCTACAGCTAACTGTAGAGTCTCGATCTAATTGAGGAAGTAACTGCTTCGATGTCAAGAATTTTTTATGTCCATCAAATACTAAGCATAAACGTGCACCAACCAGAGCGTGATCAGAGTCTACGCACATATTCCAGAAGGACCGGCAGGCTTCTACTGACCCTATGTGGTCTAGCTGAGGACAATGTTGATTTGGTATTGGATGTTGCCGAGTTACATAAATTCTCAATTCCTGACTGGAGTTGGTGCAGTCTAACAACATATGGTTATCTCAGCAGAACTGAAGAAGACCACCATAGTTGTCGCTTCGTAGGCAGAGAACTACATGCGTATCACCTAATTACTTCTCAGAATCGCACATATTTTGCACTGAGCATTGAAACCAACTGCTATTAAACCTCTACCTGAATGTTTGGTATTTCTCAGCAAATTAGACAATTTCAGGTAGAAGTCATCCATGAGTTCAAGTATTCCTGAACTACCGCCCTGAAAATCTTTACGAACATAAGCCGATAAATTCCATACCGTGAATTCATTGAACCTTATTGAGAAGCTCAAAGAAAGCTGATGCACGCAATGTACACATCCTCAATAATTTGAATTACATTACAAGTCTCAAAATCCATATTCAATGATCAGCATACAAAGACTGGTAAATTTGAATTTGTGCGACACTATTGATCGATAATATTTCAATAACTCGATGTATTGTTGTTGCACGAAATCTGTCGTCCCGTTTAGAGGAACAATGTAACCCCCTTTCTCAGCTGAAAGGCGTTTATTATTTTCAGGTTATGGAAGCTTTTCCGAGGATAATTTTTTGTCTGCTATATTTCTTTTTACATTTTGATGAAACTTTGTTTTAAATCGATTTTTAGAAACTGTGGTTTGATATGTGGTCACACAGTCTTTTAGGTTGTCACTGTCAAAATTCTCCTGTTTTTTACGGGAATCACGAATGATGTTTGTATTGGTGGTCGAACAAACATTTCTGTTAAGTGAAAATGATGATACGATTCAGATTTGTATTACATTTGCCATTGCACAGAGCTGTTTCTAAAATCTTGCACTGTTTTATGGAATCCAGAATTTCACACTGAATATATATGTTGCACAATTCCCTTCTTCACATGAATTTGTCACAGAATTGGGTAAGTTATTCAAGTACATGTGCGAATTTTTCTATTCTCATCCACTGTGTAATACATGGCAGTTGATGGCATCAGTTTGAATGTCTCTTGATTAAATCAATAATTAGAATGGTGACATGGAATTTTCGCACAATATATGAAACCGTCTATGTTGTGCAGTTAACTACAGTTATGCGTAGATATGCCATAGAAGTGCTGCGTATCAGTGAGAGCAAATGGAATAGAGGTTTATTGTCAAAATTGTCAACTGGAGAGTCAGTAATCTACTTCGGTCACCCAGGTGACAACCACGAAAAAACTGAGGGAATGAGTGGCCATCATAATGTCACTAGTTGCATCCAAAGCCTCAATGCAGTATGAACGAATTTCATCCAGGGTCATGGCAGCACGGTTCAACCTAGGGGAGATAGGTCACAATGTTACCCACAGTGTAAGAAACACCACGGAACAAGACAAAAAGGAAGAGTTTTATAGACAGCTACAACTAATAATAGACAACATCTCAAATTGTAACATCGAAATCAACATGGGGGGCTCTTGCCAGGCGGAATGGATGAGAACGGAGGATTATTCGCAGACCTGTGCTCTTTCAGTGATTTAGTGATTGGAAGGAGAGTATACAAGCACAACGATACACTGAAGACAAAATGGATTTTGCCCGACAGACACACCACAAACCCGACAGATTTCACATCAGTCTCAAGGAAGTGGAGACATAGTCTGCTGCATAAAAATCGATAAAGAGAGCCGATGTGGGCTCAGACCATCATTTAATTCAATGAAACCTTCAAGATGAAGATGAAATCCATGAAAACAAATGGAAACAGATCACAATTCAAGATCAGTACTCGGAAACTGAAGGAAGAAACCACAATGGATGCCTTCCATGCATTTCAGATCAACGCAACGTCGGGGACACTACGTGGCAACACTGAGGAAGCCTGCGTAAGAGAACATTTGAATTCTCTGAGAGTGATTTTTAAGGAAGTGTGTACAGCATTGTTAGGAAGAAAGAAGTAAAAAGATAAGGAGTAACTCTGAACAGATTCATGGAATCTAATCGAGAAGAGAACAATGGTGAAAGAGATGACTCAATAGAAAGATGGACAATATATGAAAAAGCTGAGTTAAGTGCAAACAGATAATTCAGTGACACCTAAACAACCAACTAAATCAAAACAAGATGCAGTAAAAAGAGACCTTGGAACATTATATCAGACAACCAGATACGTATCACGGCAAAGATCAAAATAACTGGTAAAAGCTTAAAAGCATGTTCAAAGGAACATCATTACCAAGGAGGAGAAAAAACAAAACAATAGGATGATCAATTTAAAAGACTCTTGAATCAGCCATCACCTGCAACTCGCTGAGAACAGCCGCCAGCACCACGCATAGAAGTGCCAGTGGACTCCAATCCACCAACGAAAGCGAAATGCCAAATGTGATCAATCTACTGAAGACGGAAAATCCGGCAGTGTCAGACGGAATTCTCCCACCACAGAGCACAAAAAATGGAACAAGAAACTGTGGCAGATGTGCTGACGACATAAGTGTAAAAGATTCAGAAAAAAGAAATGTCACCTGACGATTAGAAGAAAGGCTGGCTACTATGTTTAGCTACCAAATAAGTATGACATACTCTCCTAGAAGAACTGACGTGGAATCACGCTAATGTTCACGCCAAGAAGAATACTAAGTCAAGTCATCCTAGAGAGGATAACAGATGAACTGGAAGTAGAACTCCACCAGCCCAGAACAATCTGTATTCAGGAAAGACAAATCATATGCGGATCAAATTGCAGCTTTACACATCGTCATCTTTGGAAAAGGCATTGAATAGCATTCAAACGTCTATCTACCTCAACTTCATCTACTTCGAAAAGGCATTCGTCCGCGTTGGCTGAGAAGTAATTCGGAAACTACTTCAACACTATGTTATGAGGTGACCAAGTCTTTATCAACCTCATTCAAACAGATATATGACAGTGCCACGTGCCAGGTGATCCACATCGGAAAACTCAGCGAGGCGTCCGAAGTGAATACAGGTGTACGATATGGCTGTGCATTATCACCGATGATATCTCTGATTGTGGTGGACTGGATTATGCGTCAGACTGTTATGTGCAAGGAGACATGAATACGCTGGAACACCGATTGAATGACTCTAGAATATTTGGATTTCGCAAATGATATATGTCTATTGTCACACGAACTCGAAGACTTGTAGGCAGGCGAAAACCTACAAACTGGCTGAATAGGCAACGAAGACGGGACTGCAGGTGAACATAGAGAACAAGGAGGTGATGAAGGTAACTAACAACCACCAACAGTAACACTGACAAAACCAGCACCAATCACTACCAACGGGAGAGAGATTTGACAGAGTTTGCTTCCTTCTCTTATCTGGGAAGCACTGATTCAACTATATGCGGAGATTGAACGGGTATACATTGCAAAGACCATCGAAGGATATCGAGTTTTAGGCACTTGAGCGAAATACAACTGGAAAATGACTAGTGTGTCCACCTAGATTGCAGTGGAGTAGATCTATTAGGTACGAGAGGCGAGATTATCTGCAATCTAAGACCCAACTGAAGATAATGGCAGAATACAGGACAAATTACGGGTGTGACGTTGTATCCCTGTTTCCTACCCGGAATAAAAGGGATGTATGATAACAATATTAAAGGTAAGACTGTTGTAAACGAGGATGTAAAGCCTTTCATGAGAACGAATAAGGCAAATACTGAGTCTCAATTGAAATGATAACGTCAGAAAATGAATCATTTTGCCTGCGATGTTTCCTTGTCCAATATACATGCTTTCTGGTATGAAAGTGAAAATGATGTTTGAATAGATTTCTCCGGAAGACAAATGCATTTCTTTGAGGCATGCAGTGAAATTGAAAGTAGTATCATAAAGTGTTTTCTTGTAGAGTATTCGAAATAATTCAAGTTTGAATAAGCAGGACAGTGTGCTTTTTGGATGCATTCATGAACATTTCTGAGGTAGTGCAGCTAACCAATCATTTGTGGTTTATACGTTTTCCATGAAGTCTATTGAGACATTTTCAATTTATAGGCAGTCAATGTATGTTAATGAATAACTTCAATTAATTTCTCCGTAAAGAGAGTCGTAAGTGTATATGCCAATTTTAAACTTGAAGTAGTGTGCTATCAACTGCATAAACATTAAGGTTGTGTGAACTGATTCTCAGTAAATCGCCTATTTCGACCAATAATATTGTTTCAGGAGAAATCCTATCCAAACAAGGATTCACACCTGATAGCAATTTCTGAAAATGTAGCATAAATGTAGGATCTCACAAAGTCGAGTATTCCCTGAATTACCGCTCGGAAAATCTTTACGAACATACGCCGATGAATGACATATCGTGAATTCATTGAACCTTATTGAGAAGCTCAAAGAAAGCTGATGCACGCAATGTACACATCCTCAATAATTTGAATTACATTACAAGTCTCAAAATCCATATTCAATGATCAGCATACAAAGACTGGTAAATTTGAATTTGTGCGACACTATTGATCGATAATATTTCAATAACTCGATGTGTTGTTGTTCCACGAAGTCTGTGAAACCTATCGTGGAGTTTAGAGGAACAATGTAACCCCCTTTCTCAGCTGAAAGGTGTTATTTATTTTCAGGTTATGGAAGCTTTTCCGAGGATAATTTTTTGTCTGCTATATTTCTTTTTACATTTTGATGAAACTTTGTTTTAAATCGATTTTTGGAAACTGTGGTTTGATATGTGGTCACACAGTCTTTTAGGTTGTCACTGTCAAAATTCTCCTGTTTTTTACGGGAATCACGAATGATGTTTGTATTGGTGGTCGAACAAACATTTCTGTTAAGTGAAAATGATGATACGATTCAGATTTGTATTACATTTGCCATTGCACAGAGCTGTTTCTAAAATCTTGCACTGTTTTATGGAATCCAGAATTTCACACTGAATATATATGTTGCACAATTCCCTTCTTCACATGAATTTGTTACAGGGTGATGTAAGATTTTCATATTCATGAATCCAAGTTATATTTTGAAGCAGTTTATGAGTGACATGTGTGATGTATATTCATTTTGACAGGCTCAACTTTTCAGTTTTTATTTGTCCTACATTTATATGACTCAACTGACTGCAGTAATTTGGAATGTAATCCAGCATAGCATTTCATGTATTCGCACTGTATATGCTTTCAATAGCTAGCTATACCCAGGAAACAATATTCTGAGGAAATATAAGACTTCATCGAATGTTACCATGAATGTGAAGAATATTTATATACTACATGTGATAGCTTTTATCTGTCAGAATCAACGATCACTGACCGAATGTGTAAAAAATATCAGTTCGATATTATTTCATTAGTGCGATGTTAAGTTGCTGCTGAGTCTGCGGAATCGCTTGCTGTGTTTCGAAGAATAATAGTCAAAATCGTATAAGTGTTTTATCGTTTTGTACGCAAACAATGTGGTGATTTATGATGGATCGTGACATCGAACAGAGTGTTCTTTGTTGTTAAACTGTTCGAAAGAAGAATGTAAGCTACACTCCATAGACAAAAAA
This sequence comes from Trichobilharzia szidati, assembly GCA_944472155.2. NCBI lineage: Eukaryota > Metazoa > Platyhelminthes > Trematoda > Strigeidida > Schistosomatidae > Trichobilharzia > Trichobilharzia szidati. Next base: position 212,376 of record OX235279.1, read on the forward strand.
GCAACAATACACCATGAATTCGGAAAACAACATTAGAACATAATTCATTTTCCCCCTTTTCCTTCAACAATATAAAATTCTTTGGGGAAATATCTTTGAACTATTCAATATTTTCCTTCAAACATTTGATGAGTTTGTGCTGGCATCATAATAATAATTTTTTTTGAAAGCTACTTATTGTTGTTAAATTTGTCTTCTTTATCTCTTTGAATAAAAAAGTTAATGGTAAGTTAAGGTTTTCTGTAAAGTGTTTTTACAATAATGTCCAACAGACTGCTAGTATATATTCCTCCTGTATTCTGCCATTATCTTCAGTTGGGTCTTAGATTGCAGATAATCTCGCCTCTCGTACCTAATAGATCTACTCCACTGCAATCTAGGTGGACACACTAGTCATTTTCCAGTTGTATTTCGCTCAAGTGCCTAAAACTCGATATCCTTCGATGGTCTTTGCAATGTATACCCGTTCAATCTCCGCATATAGTTGAATCAGTGCTTCCCAGATAAGAGAAGGAAGCAAACTCTGTCAAATCTCTCTCCCGTTGGTAGTGATTGGTGCTGGTTTTGTCAGTGTTACTGTTGGTGGTTGTTAGTTACCTTCATCACCTCCTTGTTCTCTATGTTCACCTGCAGTCCCGTCTTCGTTGCCTATTCAGCCAGTTTGTAGGTTTTCGCCTGCCTACAAGTCTTCGAGTTCGTGTGACAATAGACATATATCATTTGCGAAATCCAAATATTCTAGAGTCATTCAATCGGTGTTCCAGCGTATTCATGTCTCCTTGCACATAACAGTCTGACGCATAATCCAGTCCACCACAATCAGAGATATCATCGGTGATAATGCACAGCCATATCGTACACCTGTATTCACTTCGGACGCCTCGCTGAGTTTTCCGATGTGGATCACCTGGCACGTGGCACTGTCATATATCTGTTTGAATGAGGTTGATAAAGACTTGGTCACCTCATAACATAGTGTTGAAGTAGTTTCCGAATTACTTCTCAGCCAACGCGGACGAATGCCTTTTCGAAGTAGATGAAGTTGAGGTAGATAGACGTTTGAATGCTATTCAATGCCTTTTCCAAAGATGACGATGTGTAAAGCTGCAATTTGATCCGCATATGATTTGTCTTTCCTGAATACAGATTGTTCTGGGCTGGTGGAGTTCTACTTCCAGTTCATCTGTTATCCTCTCTAGGATGTCGTAACTTGGTGGTGACACACTGCTAGTAACACATGTTTCATACTCGTGTCGATTGGACAACATATTCGTAGGTGTCACGAATGTTTTGCTGATGCGGATTATTAGTATTGTGTTTGGTCTTCGGGCTTGTATGATACTTAGCAATAATTATCCGCAAAGATCAAATTTTCTAAAGTCTCTCTATTCACCCAGCTTATCCTTCACCATGGTGTACCGCATGATCCATTCCTATACAACCATTAATATCATTGTTGATAATAGGTGCTGAGCTTCCTGTTGTACACCCAATGACACGTGACACAGTTAAATTCACATTCACATATGAATTGCATATGATTGATTGGCTGTAGAATTTCATAATGAATTCGTATCGGTTAGAGAACCATTGGAAAGCCTGTGAGTAATGGACCGCTGTTGCGTCCTTATCTAGGATCTTCATCGTAAGCTATCCAACGGAATTGAAACTCACACTGTGTCGCAAACGATTAAACTAGCCAGCCACTGGGAATCGATCCAGTGGTCAGTGATTTACAACTTCTGTCAGTTCACGATATAGCTAGACTACTAACCAATGTCTTTGTTGAGCATCTTTCCTAACACACGACCTGCCATTCTCTAATGAAAACGGTTTCCCACATCGATTTCAGGTAGCTGCCTACCTGAATGGGACAAATCGCTTGCGATCATTCGAATAATATTCAAGCGTTGGTTTGTACGTAATTGATTGATTGGTTACATTTCATCATAACTGACCTGATTAGTGCTTACACAGAATCTGCTTAATTCCTGACAAAGTTGTTCACTCCTTGCATTCTGTGCTCTCTCTTCAGAATGAAACTGTAGCTTTTTCGTCTAATCAGTAGGCAGCATTTCCAGCTTACAAATATTTTGCGTAATTGGCGGAAGAATATTTGATGAGAACTCAAAATCGATACACTGTGATTGCGAATAATTTCTAAATTTAGTCCAACACTCCCTGTGCTCAGCAGATTTATAGCATTCGAAACAACTATAACATATAGGAGATTAGTTTAGACTAGTTGAATATTGAGAGTTAGTGGAATCTGCACCTGAATTGTTGGAGATAATAGGGAAAACAAAATCACCAGATATCCCTTAAAATATGGAAGAGCCAGTATTTCGTTAGAGGTATGAATTGCTATTGCTCAAACTCGATGACATTCCTCGACGCGTTTTGAAGAAGAATAGACCACAGTAAAGAAATTATTATCCCTCTATAAGGAAAACGTATGTAGCGTATAGAGGCTTGTGGTATGTTTCACAGATTCCTTCGATATGAGGTTACCTGAAAGTAAGATGTAGCGCTTCACACCTAAACGTGTACGGCAAATATTCCGCTCTTATTCAGCAGATAACAATAAAACGTGATTCATATTTTTGAAATTGTTTGCGACTGGTTGTGAGTGCTTTTGTAAAATTCAGTGGAAACGAAAACTAAATGAATTCCTTGAAAGTATAAATAGCAGTTTCCTTGAAGCGTATTTTGAATACAAACGTGGCATCACGAGGTCGTTAAATGTCAGTTGACCCCAATATTTCGTTTGTGTTTGAGTTCGCGAGAGGTTGTTGTTCATGTAAACATTATATGCTACAATGTTATCTTCCATTCATAACTGATATCGTATATTCATTGATGATTACATGTGAATGATTTATTAACGATGTAATATATACAAAATGTGCAATTTTCCTCCCCTCTAAAATAAAAAGTATTATGTAAGACAATTGTTTCTCACATACAATAATGAAAATTTCACTAAAAATTAACACATATGCAACATATACTCAGGTTAACAAAATCACTTGAATGAAGTTCTGGTGCAGTTTCAAGAACACCAAAATATGCAATAAATTTATCAACGGCGAATAGCTTTAATGAAATAAATTTATCCCAAAAAATGCAAACATTTAACATGTTGCAGCATTGTAGAATCTCATCTAGACGAATATCTCGTGTTTTAAAATTGCGAGTAACAATCTAATCCAATGTTGTTGTATTGCTCATTGGTAGATCAATACGTTGCCTTCAGTGTGTCAAAAAAATTGGAAGAGACCTACACGCACACTAGGCATATAATGATTTACGTCTCATTCAATTAAATTGACGGTTAATGACAAGGATATCTGTTCTGGCGAAGAATTTTTGTGACATAACAGTTTGATTATATTCCGCCAGTAAAATGAATCAATGTTGCTTAAAGAGTGTGAAATTTATTGTTGAGTTCTGAGGGAGAGGGGACAATAGCGTAGAAATGAATTACCTACCTTAATAAAAATCATATAGCCATATTGTGTGTTTAGTGGATTGTGACATGAATTATGCTTCGATGGCATAGAGGCTGGGAAGCTCGCCGACCATGCACATGCTCCGGGGTTCGATCCCCGGCTGGCGCACTCCTTTCGATGTTTAAAAAATCATATAATTCCAAAATATTTACACATACGCACTCCAATTACTTCAAGAAAAATATCGTCAGCAGCTGAACATCTCAGTAGATTATGTCTTATTAGTTTTGAGTTTATCTCAGAGGAGTATATGACCCTTTACTTTCAATATAAACATAGAATCTGGTGGTTGAGCCTTGAATCGGAGTCCTACCACACATAGTGATTGAATCTGCTGAGGGCATACTCTGTGTCCTTTTGATACTTGTAGTGGAAATCAAATCAGAATTGCTTTCTTCCAAATATAAATTCTTAAATTTTTGAAGCATAACGTGAATACAAAAAGTATTACCGTGAGGACGAAAATGATAATATTATCCAAATGAGGCATAAGTAAATCTTCTAGACTGTCGTTTTCACACAGATTCAGTAACGTTTATGAAACCACGCATTCGACATCCATGAGTTCATTTCCACAGCGATGACGGATTAAGTGGAAAAAATATATTGGCTGGTGTAGATATTTCACCCATTATTTCCCTTCGTGTTTCATATGTATAGAAATGGGTAAGTTGCTTTCAATCATTAGGGAAATCGGTATCAATTCCGGAAGATTTATAGCATAGGGAAACGCAAGGCTTGACGTAATTGAATTTCGAATTTTTACTCAAGAAACTGGATGAATTCATTCGAATTTATTCCCAAATTATGTAACTGAAATGATATGAATATTGTGAACACCTAACTAGTTGCCCATCTCTTGCACCAACAACCAAAATTTGCGAAACTATGATCCGCTAAATGCCCATATCGCTGATTAATGCGTCCTAGATAGTTTTTTAAATGAAGTTGAAAACAGTGATATGCGAACACAGAAACTATTGAGTCAATTACAGTGTTCATAAACCACAAAAAACATGCAAACAAAAGAAACCAAAGCAGTACAACAAGTTGATTCGACAATATTCCACAAGTGCTAATTATTATTGTTGTTGTAACAATTATCCCGGAATATTATATGCAAAAAAGCGTGGAGAACGATAAACTATACTAAACCAAAACAAATATTAATATGCAATATTGTTTAGCAAGTAAAAATTGATAGGAAAAAACCTGAGCTTAACACAAATATAAGAACGGAAAATAGGAGAATACGAGGAGAATCTCGTGAAACCGGAAGGAACCTACTGCGATATTTAGGAAAAACAACGTTAACAAATAGTACACTAGATGAACAAGTCTGTTCATGTATTCAAGTATTTCGCAGTGGACTGAAAAGTACAGCAACTGAAAGCATTAATTTCAGCTATGAATGACAGTCTTGTGAGAGCTGTGTGACCAAGACCTTAACATTCAAGGTTACACTATTATCCCGTCATATGTGTAATTTATTCGTCACTTATTTGTCATTCAGTAATCAGTAAATAATTATTAATTATTTATGCCCATTTGCAATCCTGGAATAACGCTTCGATTATCAACACTCTAGAGGATTTTTTCTAAACACGTTGACAACAATAATATTTTCATTTGAATCATTACAATACGTCCTGCTTTCAGCCTGAGGTGAGATATATTGCAGTTATAAGCAGCAATTTTGGAAGAGCTGTGTGACAAAGACCTTAACATTCAGGGTTTCGCTATTAACCCGTCACACATGTAATTTATTCGTTACTTATGTGTCGTTCGGCGATGAGTAAATTAACAACAATTATTTATGTGGCCATGCAATCCTGCAACTATGCTTTCATTTTTATCTTGTTGAGGCATTGTTTGCAAACACATTGGCAGGAATAATATTTTTGTTTTCCTCATTACAATGCATCTTGTTTGTAGAATGAGGTGAGATATTTTGAGTCGTGACTTCAGTTGTCTTTAAGTGCTGAGGATGAAGGACAACTAAAATTAGAATGTTTTGTGGTCTAGCCAAGTTAAGTTTGAATTGCCGATGACCCACATGGATGAAATCAATTATTTTATTCCAGAAATGGACTACTCAAATTGAAACAACAGTTTAGAAGCGAATGTAATAGAGCACTTCATGAATCGCCATTCAGAAGATTCCTAACATGGATCCAAAATATAAACACGTAATGATCGAATGCGCCACTTTATGTATGCGCAAAAGAATGGCCACAGTCTTCCGAATATCCCATATATACATATATATATATATATATATATATATATAAGGACTGATATTTCTTCTCTTAAAATCCACAATCACTCCTAATTACAACTGTTGTGTTCAAGTGAAATTTTTCAAGGGGATGATTTGTTGATGTTTCCCTCAGTGGAGTTTATTTTTGTTGAGTGATTTCTGTTGGATACACGCCAAAGTAATGATGTCCTGACTGCAGAAATGAAACATCTATCTGAACACACCATCCCACTGTTTATAGTGCGTGTAATGAATGGCCGTCGATGACGTCAATTATAGTCTCCCTTATTTTGTATTTCTCAAATAGCTGCATGTGATGCTTTTGGATGAACGTCAACGGTGACTACTGAGACATAGATTGTAAAACCGGCATCACGAAATGACTCATTTATTGCGAAAGTTTGTCGCTTGAAATACATGATGCTTCCGATTGTATTAAGGAGAACAAAATCTGAATCGAACGATATGTCTGAAACACATCGGTTTTGTTTAACGGGAGTGTAATATCATGAGATCGTCAAATGCAGTGTAACAGAATATTTCATGGATTTGTTTTGGGTTAGGTGACGTTTCTTTTAATTTCATCAAGCATTTCACGTTATCTCAGTTAGGCATATCTGCACCTTCTGTCCACATTCTCAAAGAATGTGATTTGATTTTTATATTGCCGCAACCAAACACCCAGTTGAATATATTGCTTTCCGTTTCTAATGAGCAGGCTAGGGTGAGACATATTCTATCATGAATTAAATAATAATAATACTTCATTCGTTTTTAACTGTAATCATATTGGTTGTTGTTGCTTAAGGTTCCTGAACGGATATTACTTTTGCAGATCAAAAATAATTTGAGAACATTATAAGATAAAATCTTACGTTTGTACTTATTCTACGAATGTTTAATACGTTTCACTTACGAATGTTATTTGTTAGCGAACAAACGCCATGGCATTATGCGATGACTGGCAAAAGGGATGTCTTTTTTGATGAATTTGTATCATCTTGAATGTTATAACCAGGAGGCAAATGTCATGAATATTCTTCTTAATTATTGACTTATTCTTCTATTCTCCAAATCAACAGACAATTTGAAGGATGTCTGTCGTAGCTATTTGAATCTATGCTGGAACAAACGTTGATAATGCTCCATAAGCGCACAGTTATTTTTCTTCCTCAAAGCGTATGGAACATATTGTTGTGACTTGATGAATGAAAAAGTCATAGTTTTGAAATGTGTTTATACTATGTAGAAATTAGTGCATTGATAATGAGTGGTATCTGGCATTTGGTTAGCCCAGTTACAACTTCTTTCGAAGTGGAATTATTAGTGTGGTGAATAGAAAGCTTTTTATGTATTTGTTGACTGAGCCCTAATCGGGAAACCAATGTTAGAAAATAAATTTTCTCGTCGACATATTTGATGTCTAATGCCATGGTGAGAATTAAACTTTAACTGATTCTTACGAAACACCAATCAGTTTTCTTGAAGCATACTTTGAATAAAAACTTCTACCAATTCGTTATTTAGCGTGACTCCAACGATTTTAGTAGTCGGGACATCCATCCTGTCCCGTACTTCCTCGCTTTCAGTGGTTCTCTAACTGATATCAATACGTGATCAACTCGGAATAATTCATGCTTAGTTCAATGAGAAATTGTGCTCTTAATAGTGTAACTTAAACAGTTGATCATATTTTCACCAATGCATAAACTGCACAGTGTTTTCTTACATGTAGTTTTTCGTACAGCTTAACGTTTCAACAAGTAATCATATTCTTTTTATGTATCTGATTTTTAATTCCAACGAGTAGCAACAGGTTAGTAAATTATGTGATGAATATCACAATCCCCGGATAAATCTCAGTCACTGAATGTGAAAACATTGTACACTGATCTTTATAAAATTCATCCAACTTCACCTTGACTTTCTCTCAGGAACATCACGTGAATATAGCATGATAATAATTCTGAAAAGTTTCATGTAACTACTTGCATCAAGCTATTCCATGTACAGCATATAGAAAAATTAACGAAAATGTATGCCATAAATATGAATATTAATGAATCCATTCGTCTCCTAACAACCACAAAAAGAAATGAAGTGCTTATTTATACGCTCCAAAAGTCTTGACTTACATTACAATTCCCTAATTGGACGGTAGCTAAGATGGATATCGAATGTCAGTGGCTACATTAAAACTACAACAAAACGTTAACAACTATTCACCAGCCCAAAGACATTCCCCTTTTACATAGTGTGCGTAGTTTCATATTGCATCCCGATGAAGAAAAGGACCCACAGAAAAACCATCTCCACCATGTAGGCAATCATGTTTTGATACTTTGTAATATATGCCAGATCCTTAAAACACTTATAAATCAATTTGATGTTGGAGCGAAAGATGAGTAGAAGTGATGCCTTGCGTGTAAGCTAAACGGAACCATCTGGCCTTTACTCAGAAACCGAAACGTTAGCAAATAATTCAGTTATTTAGTCAGGTACGTCGCTGAATACACGTAGTTTGCAGCGGACTGAAGAATGCAGCGTCTGAAATGATTTATTGCAGTTATGAATAGCAATCTTGGAAGACATGTGTGACCACGAAATTGACATTCAGGTAAATATGTGTTGATAACTTAGGCACTGTGTTAGTACGTGATTCCATATTAGTTTGTTTGCTAGATGTATCACACAGTGAAACAGTATTAGTTTTCACTGGATGACGTTTAGAACAAAATTAATTGTTCATAATCAGTCCATCAATTATAAACACACGACTTCGAAACTTCTGCTTAATAGTCTTCTTTATCCTCTCCTATTTGCCGTAAGGGTAGTAGGATTTTCCAGATATCTGAGACAGGCTTTGAATCATTCCTACTACACGAATTTTCAGTTGATTCGATAAACATTTGAGGACACAATGCTGGGAGTGCAGCTATGCTTGACTTCCACAGTATTTAAATTCCAAGGGAAAATAAACAAAGAAACTGAGGTAGTTTCCATGTAGTCAGCAATGTCCCTGGTTGTGGAAGATATATTCATGGGTAACTGGAGAAACATGGCGATTGAAACATTCCGCCCAACCCATCCAAAAAGTATGGTGGAGGTATGTAGATGACACATTCACGGCACTTAGAACACAGGATATAAATAGATTTTCCGAACACATCAACTCAAAGGAAGGGGCAGTTTAATTCACTTATGAATTCGAAAGTCAGCAAGGGGAACTTCCAATGTTAGATTGTAACGTAAAGAGGAAAGAAGATGGCAAGGTAAACACTAGTGTTTACAGGAAACCCACACATTCAAACAGATATTTAGACTTCCAATCATCCCATCCTATATCAGTGAAAATAGGATTGGTGAAAAGTTTAAGTAATAGAGAACAAAAACCAACTAGTACCAAGGAAAATCTAAGACAGGAAGTGAGGCTTATAAGAGAAACTTTGAAACTTAATAAATACACCGATAAATTAATCAGAAAGTATGTGGGGAAATGTAAAAATAAAATAAATAATGATAGTAGTGATAGTGATAATAATAATATTAATGATAATAATAAAAGTAATAGTAGCATTAATGACGACATGCATGTCAAACATACGCAGAATAATGACAATACCAACAATAAGGAATCTAAATCATCAGTAGCCATTCCATACAAGGAAGGAACCTCTAAAACCTTACAGCGGAGAATTCTTAACAAGGCAGGAATAAAAACGGCATTCAAACCTACAAACTCAATTAGAAACAAGCTTTGTCGGTTAAAGGATCCCTCCTATGGAGCCAATGAAACAAAACAATTTAGTTTATCTAATACCCTGCCTGCAATGATTGTCAGGTGAAATACATAGGTCAAACTAGTAGAACAGGGACAGTCAGACTAGCTGAACATAAAAACTTAGCAAAATCGAGATTGGTTGACCCGAATAAGATAAGAAATCTAGAGAATAGTTCAGCTATAGCACTACATGCAGTCACGCACAACCATACAATAGGATGGGATAGGATGACAGTTTTAAAATCTAATGTCACAGGGTATAGGGAGAGATCGATAACAGAAGCTTTGTTTATCGAATCAACTACAAATACGTGTAGTAGGAATGATTCAAAACCTGTCTCAGATATCTGGAAAATCCTACTACCTTTACAGCAAATAGGAGAGGACAAAGAAGACTATAAAACTCAAGTGTCAAAGTCGTGTGATCACAATTGATATGATTATGAACAATAAATTTTGTTCGAAACGTCATCCAGTAAATAATACTGTTTCACTGTGTGATACATCTAATGAACAAACTAATATGAAATTGAAATTCATGGCTTCTCTATTATTCCATCACACGAGTTATTGATTTGTCACTTATTTTTCGTTTGCCAATAAGTAAATTAACAATAATTATTTATGCGTCCTTTCAATCCTGCGACTACTCCTCGGTTGTCATCTTGGTGAAACAATAATTACAAACACAATGACAGAAATTTTTTTATTTCTCTCAATACAACACGTCTTGCTTCTAGGCTAAGGTGAGATATATTAAATAACGCAGAAAATTGTTTGTAAATGCTATCGTCATTTTCTCTTATGGTTAAATCTGTCTCATTTCGAATTCCAGATGACGTACATGAAATAATATAGAGTAGTTTCATTCCTGAAACTGTTGACTGAAATTGAAACAGCAGTTTAGAAGATTATCAAGCAGAGCGTCTCATGCATTTCCACTCAAAATACCCTGAACCAGAATGCATAATAATGATATATGATGATCACATGCAGGAAATAGTGGAGATAGTTGGCATATGTGCGTCAGTGGAACAGCGGATAGGAACCTAGCCAACTATGCATAAAGTCCGAGGTTCGATCCTCTGCCGATGCACACTTCATATCTGCAGAATTCGGGCTACCGATGTCACATGTTGAAAATTCCATAACTTCACCGAAAATACGGTGACGAAGCAAGTTACACTCAAAAATGATTTTAAAAATACATTTCATTATTTTTTGTACGAGTAGGCTAATTCAGTCGGAATCACACCACAAGAAGTCAACTAAGCGACGAAGCAAACAAGGACGACAACAGTTAGCTGGCTCAGCGAATATGTTGATGGTAAATGTGACTGAGATTTCATAAGAAAACACCTCGGAAGCCTTACGCAGAATTCTTAACAAGGCAGGATTAAAAACGGCATTCAAACCTACAAACTCAATTAGAAACAAGCTTTGTCGGTTAAAGGATCCCTCCTATGGAGCCAATGAAACAAAACAATTTAGTTTATCTAATACCCTGCCTGCAATGATTGTCAGGTGAAATACATAGGTCAAACTAGTAGAACAGGGACAGTCAGACTAGCTGAACATAAAAACTTAGCAAAATCGAGATTGGTTGACCCGAATAAGATAAGAAATCTAGAGAATAGTTCAGCTATAGCACTACATGCAGTCACGCACAACCATACAATAGGATGGGATAGGATGACAGTTTTAAAATCTAATGTCACAGGGTATAGGGAGAGATCGATAACAGAAGCTTTGTTTATCGAATCAACTACAAATACGTGTAGTAGGAATGATTCATCACCTGTCCCCGATATTTGGAAAATTCTACTACCCATACGACAAATAGGAGAGGACAAAGAAGACTATAGAACTCAAGTGTCAAAGTCGTGTGATCACAATTGATATGATTATGAACAATAAATTTTGTTCGAAACGTCATCCAGTAAATAATACTGTTTCACTGTGTGATATACCTAATAAACAAACTAATATGGAAAAATTCCACAGCGTAGAAATATATTGCAAACCTGTATGAATTGCATATATTCAAAGAATGTGTGTATTAGATGGTATTTCATTTAATGATTTATAAATTATTACGTTGTGGCAATATTAGATAAGTACAAGTGATGCCTTGCGTGTAAGCTAAACGGAAATATCTGGGCTTTACTTAGAAAAAACAACGTTAGCATATAATTCATTTATTGAGGATGCGTATCGCTGAATACACGTAGTTTGCAAGAGAGTGACGAAAACAGAATACGAAATGATTTATTGCAGTTATAAGCAGCAATTTTGGAAGAGCTGTGTGACAAAGACCTTAACATTCAGGGTTTCGCTATTAACCCGTCACACATGTAATTTATTCGTTACTTATGTGTCGTTCGGCGATGAGTAAATTAACAACAATTATTTATGTGGCCATGCAATCCTGCAACTATGCTTTCATTTTTATCTTGTTGAGGCATTGTTTGCAAACACATTGGCAGGAATAATATTTTTGTTTTCCTCATTACAATGCATCTTGTTTGTAGAATGAGGTGAGATATTTTGAGTCGTGACTTCAGTTGTCTTTAAGTGCTGAGGATGAAGGACAACTAAAATTAGAATGTTTTGTGGTCTAGCCAAGTTAAGTTTGAATTGCCGATGACCCACATGGATGAAATCAATTATTTTATTCCAGAAATGGACTACTCAAATTGAAACAACAGTTTAGAAGCGAATGTAATAGAGCACTTCATGAATCGCCATTCAGAAGATTCCTAACATGGATCCAAAATATAAACACGTAATGATCGAATGCGCCACTTTATGTATGCGCAAAAGAATGGCCACAGTCTTCCGAATATCCCATATATACATATATATATATATATATATATATATATATAAGGACTGATATTTCTTCTCTTAAAATCCACAATCACTCCTAATTACAACTGTTGTGTTCAAGTGAAATTTTTCAAGGGGATGATTTGTTGATGTTTCCCTCAGTGGAGTTTATTTTTGTTGAGTGATTTCTGTTGGATACACGCCAAAGTAATGATGTCCTGACTGCAGAAATGAAACATCTATCTGAACACACCATCCCACTGTTTATAGTGCGTGTAATGAATGGCCGTCGATGACGTCAATTATAGTCTCCCTTATTTTGTATTTCTCAAATAGCTGCATGTGATGCTTTTGGATGAACGTCAACGGTGACTACTGAGACATAGATTGTAAAACCGGCATCACGAAATGACTCATTTATTGCGAAAGTTTGTCGCTTGAAATACATGATGCTTCCGATTGTATTAAGGAGAACAAAATCTGAATCGAACGATATGTCTGAAACACATCGGTTTTGTTTAACGGGAGTGTAATATCATGAGATCGTCAAATGCAGTGTAACAGAATATTTCATGGATTTGTTTTGGGTTAGGTGACGTTTCTTTTAATTTCATCAAGCATTTCACGTTATCTCAGTTAGGCATATCTGCACCTTCTGTCCACATTCTCAAAGAATGTGATTTGATTTTTATATTGCCGCAACCAAACACCCAGTTGAATATATTGCTTTCCGTTTCTAATGAGCAGGCTAGGGTGAGACATATTCTATCATGAATTAAATAATAATAATACTTCATTCGTTTTTATCTGTAATCATTTTAATTTTCGTTTTTCGAGCTTATTTGTATCGTGTTACTTTTTTCAGAGGAAATATGGTGAGGAATCCTTCTTTAGGTTTAGTTTATTTTGTTTTTGCGGTTCTTGTGGGAGCTTGCAACTCTATTGATTTGATTTCATCAGTATTGTGAATGTCATAGTTTTCTTTATGGTTTTGTATTCTCACATCTAATTGTTTTCGGGTTCTACTTTTTTGCTAATTTCTGCAGTGTTTATTATGGCCTCGAGTGTATTATCATTTGTTCACAATGTGTTTATTGTGTGGACGCTCTGTGAGCCGATGTAATACAATTTTGAGCTATGTATAACTTTGATTTTTCCAATTTACTTGGAATATCGGCATACACATTCTTAGGTTATACACGCCTGTACATCAACCTTCTTTCTTTTTTCTCACAATCAGATGCCTTTTTGATGGATATCCGTTATGTTTAACTGTACCTCCGCGATGGACGCTTTTCAGTTCATCTCTTCATAATAGTTAACTGTTGTTATTCACATTCAATGAAATTTAGGATGTCTTTCTGTAGATTCATACACTACATATCAGAACTGATTTGTCACCTGAACGAATACCGAGTATTTGCATTACCTTGATTTTATGGCATACATTGATATCAACTATAACTTCTTTTGATGTCAGATTGTCTGAAGAAAGGATATGGGGATTCACGTGCTAACAACAAAGGAGATATTACGCTAAACTTTGCAGCTTTAAAACAAGCAAAAAAGGTTAATAAAGCAGGATTTAATGAATTCATCAAATTTCGGTAGAACTCGTCAGCTGAATACTCTACATACACGGATATATACTTTTGAAGTTACATTGGGGGATATAGGACTGAATACTTTATATACACGGATATATATAGTTTTGAAATTACATTGGGAGATATATGACTGATAAGTAAATAAACTACATTGAATTAGTCATGCAGAAAGACAGTTGCGAATGTTTTTTCCAGGTCATGTGCAATTAGATAAGGGGAGAGAGAGTATGGGAGATCAAAATTAAGATAAATTTCATTACCCTTCAATTACATCACTTAGATAAACAGTTAGACATTAGAGAATTTAACAAGAATTGCAACCAGAGGGATGCCAATAGTAATAGTTATAATAACAATAATATAATATAACAATAATTATAATAGTGTTGAAGTGGGTTAAGATAATGCTACTGATAAAGGATAGTTTTAAATGAATCAAGAATAATAATAGTGAGAATAATAATAGTAATAATAAAATAATAATAAGAGGTAGAATTATAAGTAAAACGTATTACCATGGTAGATTCAGAGTCACGACCATCTCCTTTTGTACACAGAGACCTGGTTTGTAAACTCGAATTGCACAAGCCTCTGCAATTGCAAGCATCTTCTTGTTTCTTTGTCTGCTGACAATGGTGAATGACTTGGCTGCGTCGATATCATGCCCGTAATCCACAAGATGCTTTGTTATTGAGGATTTTGGCACTTTGAACTCAGCTGTTTTCAACCATTTTGGCAAATGCTCCATCATGCGAGTAGACAATCTCCTTTCCGTACGACCTATGTATTTGCTTCCACAAACACACTCAAATTGATATACGCAGTTTGAAGTGTCGAGGATTGGCGACTGGTCTTTCCCAGATTGTTGAAGCACTCGCTTAGTGGTGTTAAGGAAAACAAGTTTTGCAGCATAATAAGTTCTCTTGATGGCTTTGTCGAGTCTTCGTTTGACTACTTCCTGTACATCATCTCCTTTGAACGGCAAGTTGATATAGACAGGTTTCTTCGGAACTGTTTGGATTGTTTTGCAGCGGGTGTTTTCTTTAGAGTATTTATTAATGAACTTCTCAGGGTATCCATTCTTAGATAAGATATCCTTCAGTAATTTTATTTCATACTCAACAGTACTGTCAGAACAAATTTTTCGTACTCTATTGAACAGTGTTCTGACTAATTTCTTTTTGTACTGGATTGGAACAAAACTCTTGAAATGCATGTACTGTCCTGTCCATGAGGACTTTCTAAATATAGATCTTTCGATTGTGCCATCATTCATTTTCGCCAGAAAAACGTCTAGGAATTTGATAGTATCATTTTCCTCGTGTTCTACTGTGAAATTGAGATTTGGATGGCATGAGTTGAATTTTATCAGCATGTCTTCGGCTTTTGATCTGCTTCCACAGGCAATAAAAATGTCATCAACATATCTTAGGTATAGATCCGTTTCTTGTATTTGTTGTTGCAGGGTACCGGTTTCTAGGCGTGACAAGAATAAGTCAGCGAAAAGCGGTCCCAAGGGGCTTCCCATTGCGACACCATCAACTTGACGGAATAAACGCCCGTCGAATTGGAATTGGACATTTTTAGTACATAAAAGTAGCAATTTCCTCAATTCCGACGTTGGAATGGGTATGTCTTCAGCTTATTTACATATGAAGTCTATAGTCTCAATGACTGGCACATTTGTGAAGAGGGAGGTAACATCGAAAGAGACTAAATGTTTATCAGATACGTTGAAATCTTTGATTTGCTCGACAAACTGGAATGAATCAGAAACGATATACTTCCCGAAGCGTTTCCGCAGGGGCTCCAACATTTCACATAACCACTGTGCTAATTTGTGGTATGGTGAGTTTATCATAGAGAGTATGGGTCTTAATGGCGCTCCCGGTTTAAGTATTTTAACACGCCCGTATAGTTTTGGGATTTGTGACCCGATCGGCTTGATATTTCTATATGTGTTTTCATCAATGTATTTATTTTTGAATAGTTGGCGTAGCTGCTGTACAATTTTCTTTTCGATCGACAACGTTTGATCTTTTGCTTGATTGTCCCATTTGAATTTAGATTCATCGGAGAGAATTTGATGCATTTTTTCGAGATAATCTGTCTTATTCATTAGCACTACGCTTTGTCCTTTATCAGCTTGTAGAATAACAAGATTATTGTCTCTTCGGAGCTTGTTTAATGATCTCCAGTTTTCTTTGGTGATGTGCGACTTTTGATTCGTTGGCATGATTCGAAATTGATGAGCAATATCAACCATCTTTGCTTTCAACCAGCTTTCGCTGTCGTTGGACGTGGCATGTAGCCCCATAAGTTGATCATAAAGATTTTCGAATCGGCATTCGATATCAATTTGCTTTATGTTTTTCATGGGAACACAGAAGTTGAATCCCATTGACAGAATTTCCACTTGTTCTTTTGATACGGAGACATCAGATAAATTGTGAACATACCTAAGATATGTTGATGACATTTTTATTGCCTGTGGAAGCAGATCAAAAGCCGAAGACATGCTGATAAAATTCAACTCATGCCATCCAAATCTCAATTTCACAGTAGAACACGAGGAAAATGATACTATCAAATTCCTAGACGTTTTTCTGGCGAAAATGAATGATGGCACAATCGAAAGATCTATATTTAGAAAGTCCTCATGGACAGGACAGTACATGCATTTCAAGAGTTTTGTTCCAATCCAGTACAAAAAGAAATTAGTCAGAACACTGTTCAATAGAGTACGAAAAATTTGTTCTGACAGTACTGTTGAGTATGAAATAAAATTACTGAAGGATATCTTATCTAAGAATGGATACCCTGAGAAGTTCATTAATAAATACTCTAAAGAAAACACCCGCTGCAAAACAATCCAAACAGTTCCGAAGAACCTGTCTATATCAACTTGCCGTTCAAAGGAGATGATGTACAGGAAGTAGTCAAACGAAGACTCGACAAAGCCATCAAGAGAACTTATTATGCTGCAAAACTTGTTTTCCTTAACACCACTAAGCGAGTGCTTCAACAATCTGGGAAAGACCAGTCGCCAATCCTCGACACTTCAAACTGCGTATATCAATTTGAGTGTGTTTGTGGAAGCAAATACATAGGTCGTACGGAAAGGAGATTGTCTACTCGCATGATGGAGCATTTGCCAAAATGGTTGAAAACAGCTGAGTTCAAAGTGCCAAAATCCTCAATAACAAAGCATCTTGTGGATTACGGGCATGATATCGACGCAGCCAAGTCATTCACCATTGTCAGCAGACAAAGAAACAAGAAGATGCTTGCAATTGCAGAGGCTTGTGCAATTCGAGTTTACAAACCAGGTCTCTGTGTACAAAAGGAGATGGTCGTGACTCTGAATCTACCATGGTAATACGTTTTACTTATAATTCTACCTCTTATTATTATTTTATTATTACTATTATTATTCTCACTATTATTATTCTTGATTCATTTAAAACTATCCTTTATCAGTAGCATTATCTTAACCCACTTCAACACTATTATAATTATTGTTATATTATATTATTGTTATTATAACTATTACTATTGGCATCCCTCTGGTTGCAATTCTTGTTAAATTCTCTAATGTCTAACTGTTTATCTAAGTGATGTAATTGAAGGGTAATGAAATTTATCTTAATTTTGATCTCCCATACTCTCTCTCCCCTTATCTAATTGCACATGACCTGGAAAAAACATTCGCAACTGTCTTTCTGCATGACTAATTCAATGTAGTTTATTTACTTATCAGTCATATATCTCCCAATGTAATTTCAAAACTATATATATCCGTGTATATAAAGTATTCAGTCCTATATCCCCCAATGTAACTTCAAAAGTATATATCCGTGTATGTAGAGTATTCAGCTGACGAGTTCTACCGAAATTTGATGAATTCATTAAATCCTGCTTTATTAACCTTTTTTGCAGCTTTAGTTGAAAATAAATCAGTTCTTTTTGAGATTTTCTTTTTCGATGTGAATGCATTATAATATGGTAGTAGTCATCAAATTTGAATTGAATTATTTCGAAGGAGCTATTAATTTTCCTCGAAGCATCCAGTGAACTTGAAGTAACTATTACGACGCTTCTGATTGCCATCCGAATTTTAACATTTTTGAAATCCTTAGTTTGTTTTATGATTTGCTGTCACATTCTAAGGAATTCTCGATCTATCGGAATTATATATATTTGCGTCTTCTTTCTTAGTCATTTTGAATTTCTCATCAATTTCAACTAAGTGTATTTATCGCTCAATGAAACTTTTTTTCTTTTTTACGATGAATTGAAATTGTTATGTTGAATTTAATCCTGGAATTATTTCAGTATTTCTCTTAAGACTTTCAGCAAACTTTTAGTCTTGCTCATATCCTTTCAGTCACCGATTTGATGTCGTATTCTAATTCATGAAATTGCATTTTTAATGCCTGAGTACACCATAACGTCCTAGTTATCTAGTGATACGCATCTATTAAGCCATCTCACGTTATCTCTGTTTAGACTGTTTTCGTTGGTGATTTCCGTTCGACCATTTTATGGCTAATGATTTTCACGTTATTCGTTGTTTCATCTTGACACTTTTGAATTTACTTTTCCTAATTCTCTGACACTGGTGGTGTGAAGTTTAAAATTGTTTCTTATAAATCCTGTCGAGTAATTTGCGCAACCATGTCATTAGTTTGCTGCATATTTCGTGATCCAATTTAGATAAATGCAAACTAATCTTTTGCTCGCTAGTGACTGACTGCAGGACGGAGTCGCGTGGAGTTCTATTAACAGGTCATTACCAGTGAGGTCCATCTCGTTGGGAGTGAGGATAAATTCCCACCACTGACATTGGCTGTTCGCGCTAGAATCACAAATTAGTACGAGTAAAAATTCATTGACCACTGAGTCGTCTCCTAGTTGCTGAATGATATGTGAGGTCACTGTATTGCTAGAAGGTCCTTGGTTCCAAACCTGGCGATGGGTACCAGCTACGGATAAAACTCAAACGAGGATGAAGCAGTTGTTCAGTACATGCTTGTTCTCAACAGTTCTCTAATTGGTATCAGTCCGTCGTCTAGCATGATACTGACTGAATCTCTATCAACTAACTTTTGTGAATAAATCAAGAAACTGATATCAACCGCACTAAGGTTTTTAGTTAATCTACTGCTAATGCTAAAACTCTGGTAGGTAAAATGCAAGACAAAAGAGAATAGGATGAATACTCTGGATGCATTCACACAGTTTACACTTGTCAATAATAACTTTGTCCCCATAACACTTTCCAGTATTATTTTACTTGGTACAGCTTATGCAATAAAGTTTAATGTCCTTTACTGACTTCTCATGCTGAAATCTGCGGCACTGGTTTTTCCGAAATTGTCTTTCAAGCGGTTTTAATACTTATCTATTCAGATTTTCAAATAACAACTTAAGTGATTTTTCAAAATATCAGCCGAAATCTTACATTCATTTTGTGAGAATATGTAAACTAATGACATGATGTCGTAGCCTTCTTGCTTCACGTCTGGCTGAATGTTCTACTACTGAACCGATAAACCTTTTTATTCATCCATATATGTAGATGCACTGATTTATGAACGTCTGTCTAGCTTAACAGTATACTAACAAACAGTTACTCGTTGTCTATTTGAGCTTGTTTCATTTCTGTACCGATGGTGACTGCTGCCATAAACGTTTTTCGAGTTCAACTGGATATAATCTGCGAAGTTATTGTGGAAAAATCATGTGTCACTCATTATTACCTACATCAACATTGTCATTATTGATTTAATAATATGATTTAGTATGTCAATATTATATGGCCTAATTTTTTAGAGGTACACAGAATATACGTAGCGGTTCTTTTAGGTCAATCCATCCTAAGCTTTGAATTATGAGCCCAGAAAAATTAAACAGGCAATAAGAGATTTCAGTTACTGGGGAATGAAGTGACAATGTATTGTGTTGAAGTATTCCGCTATGTAAAATAGTCATCTCCTTCTAGCCACTTTGGTTCAATCCTGTCAAATGACTATTCCAACTCAGCCAAAGATGCCTATTGTCAACAGCCCAGTGATTATTATTTCAGTTTCTAATATCCTCTTTCGTCATATCAAAAAAGTTTTTTCAGAGTAATATTTGTAATGTTATCGACTTTTGACAAAATAAACATAAGAGAAAATAACGCGTTCTCTTTTGCTATTCAACTATGAAAGGCGATTTGTACGTTCAAAATGCTGTATTTTACCATGATGTTTACGTGTGTTTCATCGCTTATTTTACCATTATTGTTTGAATTGTATATGTTGTGATTTATTCACGAACATTCAAATATAATGAAAAGCATGCATGTCAGAACCATAGCGCTGTCATGCCAAATCTGCTCATCGATTTCCCGTCTGATTACACAGAGCAAAGAAGTGTTAGGTGTAGTGTAGTTCTCCTACTACTACTAAAAAGTATGATTCTAACAATTTGTTTCTAGATAGAATTCTGCTTCATCATTTTCATATAGAATGATCTTCAAGGAAGATATATAATAACACTGTCCAAATTATATTCTCATAAAATACAATACTGTTCCACACATTTTTGTCTGGTTATAACATTCTTCAATTATAAGTGTGGTAATAATAATGGAAAAGTTAGCGACCTATTCGTGTAGTTTGAGCTTAACTGCCTATATCGACAATGGCAGCACGCGCATCAATCACCAGATACAAATATGCAAACATGAAAGACTCGACTAATTTCGGATAATGAAAATCTACACCACACATTACTTCTTTATAAGAAAGGTTTCCGTTTTCCAGTCATTGGGAAATTCAAAAACCTTTATTATAATGAATATCATATACATAATGCCCAAATTTTTTCAAACCGTTAAAAGTGAACTTGGTTTGGACATATATAACACATTACTTCTGTTTGTTTCAATCTGTGAGAAGCTCGGTGAAGTGATTTAGGCTCCTTATTCTGGTATTTTGGTTAAAAGGTCTAACTGACTTTGAACTTTATGAAGCCATGCACAGAGAATAACAGTGAAAACCATTTTTATCTCAATACTTCACTTATCAATTACAGTAAATTTCACTTGTTTTCAGCGAAGTTTCATAGAATTGTTCTGAGACTATTTTCTTATAATTTTGCTATTAGAGCTGACGTTCTATAAGGTAGGTCGAATTATCAAATATTAAACTCTGAATGGCTAATTAGGATTGAATTTTTAGTTTTTAAAATTAATTCTCAATAATAATAGCTTTATTCTGAAAATTAATTTAAACACGGAACAGCATTTCAACCCAGTTTCATGCAATGTATTCTCCCCATGTGAAGAGTCTTCAGATAACATGATAATAGGCCATGCTGCCAGCATCCTAATGGATATTGTTCAAATTCCACTTCACAATGTTTCTCTTCAGTTTTTCTTCCACAAATCACTAGCAATCGGTGAAAACCTATTTGAAATATTGAGTGAACATGAATGGTGACTCCTTGTAATAAGAAGCATAATACAAAAAATTCCGAAAGCGGTTAAAGATGATGCATTTTAATGTAGTGTCAATTTAGTTAATCAGTGATTTAAACTGGCAGTCAATTAGGATTGATCTCTGAATTTATTTCCCCTGGAATATATAATAACTGAAAACTATCTAATGTACGTACTTGTTTTGGTTTCAGCGGAATCGCTTACAAAATTTGCCGAACTGGCTACCATTTTCTCACAAACTTTTATTGGTTTGTAAGCTGTCATCAGCGTTTTAATTATATTCATGAAATGTTAATTACTTTCGTTGTTTAATAAAAATTTCTTTTGCACTCATGTGGTGACATTTTCAATACCATAAGAATTAATTTAATTCAGTCAACCCTGGGAGTCGACATAATCGAGTGGTGTAAAAGTTCAGTCATTTCAATGCTTTCCACAGTTAATTTATATGAAATGAGGATGTAGTATTGACTTCATAAATGAAAGTTGTTATGTAGACCTAATGTTTCTCAAAACCAACTGTGTTTGTAATTCCCATTCACGGCGGTTTCACCCTATAGATTGCTGACTATTTTATTTTATCAACTAGATTAATGTATGTTGACGTCATATAAAACGTACATATACGGAATCACTGTACAGCTTACTCCGTATTGATTCGAGGTGGTAAACACTAACTCGTCAACAGTCTGTCTTCGTTACTTTCGTGCTTCACATGTCCGTGGAATCACACTGTTTTTGCGAGAATTGCTATTATAAAACTGCAGGCTCACAAATCTCTGAAGCAGGACTGTTTATATGTACAAGAATGTCGTATACGTACAGATCGTATTGATGGCCATACAACATCCTTCTTATTGAAACATCCTTGGTAGACGTTAAAATTACTTATTTTCATATACTTGTATGTGTTCATGTATATGGAAGAGGATGGAATGACTTCTAAGCCATTCCAAACTCTTTCAGGTGTTCACATTAGTCGTCAATTTGGCGTTGCGTATATTATTGTGAGCAGTAGGAAGGGAACGGTTATGCCGGTATAAAACTAAGAAACGTGCGTTGGTCAGAAAAGAGCGTGCATAATGAGAAAACAAAACAAACATGTGTTAAACTTCGCATCATCTGTACTCACCAAAATAAATTGACTGAATTATCGAAAAACTGAAATTGAATGAACGTCTGAACGGATAAACGTTTGTGAAGGACGGTTAACTATAGGATGTGGCACACAAAGCTGTGATGAATTTCTTAACATTAAGAACTGCATGTTTTGAAATCACGAAAAATACCCATTTATTCATAATTAACAACACAGTTTTTGTTCAGCGAAGAAATTTCTTTTCAACGACTTCATTTTCAAGCTGTACAGTCGTATTTGTATTACAGAAAAGGTCATTGAGTGGCACTAAATAATTGCTCAGTCAATATACATATATGTGATAAGAATAACGATTATTAAAATGTTATAAGGGGTAGAGTTGAAGTGGATAAATTACAAAATTATTAAAGATTGTTTTATAAGTGAATTGAAAAATGTTTTAAAAAGGTCAAGTGTTGTCTAAAAAATTTTATAAAATAAAAGTACGATTACGATAAGAATGAAGATGTGAAGTGAAGTGGAAAGAATTCAAGTGGTAAAATAAAATAAAGTAAAAACTAGAAAGAACATTACTATGACCAAGGTAAAGAAAGGGGTTTGACAAAACGTTTTTGAACACATAATTTAAGTTTCTGTTCATGTATAGCTAAAGCTTCGGCTATGCATAAGTGAAGAAAACGTAAACTCTTGGATCTTTGATTTTGCTATGTAGATAAGTTTGAAAGATGAATCACGTGGGGCTAAATGACCTGACTCTAACAGGTGATCACAGATAGACGACTTCGCAGTTCTACGTTCGCCTTTCATTAACCAGACTGGATAGTGTTCAGCTACACGTTTTCGGAGATTACGCTTACAACGTCCAATATAAACAGCTCCACAAGAGCAGGTAAAAGAGTAAATACACATGGATGTGGACAAAAGCGGTAATCTATCCTTGACGCATTGTCTAATCATATTTCGGCTGGTAAAAACTAGTTGTAAGTCAGCTGCAGGAAAAGTACGTTTAATACATTTAGATAAACGATTTTTAATCAATTCCGAAATGGTGTCACCTTTGAGTGCCAGACTCATAAACAGTTTCTTCTTTGGCACTGTAATTTGTCTGGGGGCGTGTTCCTTCTTGATATTACGTTCGATAAACCTTGTGGGATAACCATTATTAAGGAGATTTGATCGAAGCTTATGTAGTTCATCATCGATTGTCTCTGCATAGCAGATTTTACGAATTCTGGAGCATAAGTAATGAATAAGATTTCTCTTTCTCCCTAACGGTACCCAACTGTTGAAGTTAGTGTACTGCCCAGTGAATGTTGGCTTTCGGTAAATCGACCTTAGCAACGTACCATTCTCTCTTCTATCTAGCTTTACATCAAGGAAGTGAAATGAGGAATTCGACTCTTCTTCGACCGTGAAAAGCAAAGATGGGTGAGAACCATTAAATATTCCAAGAAGTTCAGCAGTTGAAGAGTTTTCGTCACATACAATGAAAGTGTCATCTATATATCTTTTATACATAAACAAACTACCGATGATTTCCTTTAGTGGGCCATTCTCTAAGCGAGCCATGAAGACGTCCGCTAAGAGCGGTCCTAAAGGAGACTCCATTGCGACTCCATCCCTTTGATTGTAGATAACATCATTAAATCTAAATTGCACATTCAGTGTGCATCTCAATAATAGTTGTTTAAGATATTCAGTTGGTGACCCAATGTTCATGCTATTTGAATCAATATATACTTATAACATTTTAATTATCGTTATTCTTAATTATCGTTATATTGACTGAGCAATTATTTAGTGCCACTCAATGACCTTTTCT
The DNA here is from genome assembly GCA_944472155.2 of Trichobilharzia szidati. Lineage (NCBI taxonomy): Eukaryota > Metazoa > Platyhelminthes > Trematoda > Strigeidida > Schistosomatidae > Trichobilharzia > Trichobilharzia szidati. The sequence goes on from OX235279.1 coordinate 236,775, forward strand.
GTAATACAAATACGACTGTACAGCTTGAAAATGAAGTCGTTGAAAAGAAATTTCTTCGCTGAACAAAAACTGTGTTTTTACTTATGAACTGCGTATTTATTAGTGAAGCTATGACAGAGAAGAATGAATCGTCAAAAGAATGATCAAGAAAAGCTGTGATCGTTGTGAATAACTAAAATGACAGTAGAGGGATTTCATTCGATCACTCTTTCACCAGCGAACCTTGTTTTAAATATAATGAGATCAAAATTTGTACTTTTAATTTATTAATCCTTTAAGTAAACCAGGACTTCATCAGTTGTTAGGTATGAAACCAGTCAATATGTGACTCAGAAGACATCATTTTCGCGACAATAATCATTTTATGTATCAGTGTAGAAAGTAGATGTTTGTGTTATGATTAAATTGACTATAGAGGACACCATTTGTTTTATGCTGAAAAAGCAAAAGCAATGTCCATCCGTGTCTGAAACAACTTGTAAGATTGCCTTAATTTATACATATTAAATTAGGTAATTCATTATGTGGTAATAGCTGCATTCGTAGTTCGGTGATGTGGGCCTTGACTCGTTGAACAGAACCATGGAATGTTCTGTCGCTGGGCCTCTGTGGGAAAATCAGTTTGCAGTATTTATACAACTCATCTGCGCCTAACTTCCCGAGTAAGAGTATGACTATCCATGTATCACCTGTCGCAAAATCCAATCTGAATAGGTCTTCGTATGCAAGAAACCAAGTGTTGGATTTAACGTTTGCAATTAGGTCATGATCAAATCCACAAATGATGTTTCCAATATTGTCGTTAGTTGTGGATGAAGCATCCAGGGGTGTTATCCATAGACCAGGATGCAACTCCATCAGTTTCAACTGTTCACCCATCTCTTTGTCCAAGCGTTGAAAGTTCATTTCTACATTTCATCCGTCACCTATTTTTGATATGAATATGAATACATATGATAGTTTGCGCTGATGAATTTCCTACCTGGGCGATTCGCCAATCGAATGCTTCTATTACTATTTGCAATAACAACGACAGAATACGATACAATACCACCAAGCTGGCGAGGCAATAAGAGAGGATAGACCGTTGACGTAGTGAGATTGCTCTGTTTCAGTGTTTGCATGTACAAAATCGTTAAAATGACCTTGAGAGATGCAAATTACATTCATTAATTAAAACAGTTCAGCCAGTAGGGTCGACAAATTAAATCAACCAACAGCATGTAGGAATCCGAAGTCATACGTTGGGAGAGGGGAATACGAGCAGCATTGACGTGTGTTAGGAAATTAAGGTTTATGCAAAAACGTTGCCGTCAGCTATTCAGCAGGTATATTAAGTGTATTCTAATACTTTTTTTCTAGTCGGATACCTGGTACACAGATTTTCATTTCATTCTGGCCTTCAACTGTCTACTGCTTTTCACTTCATAGCAAGACTCACATTCTGAAGACCTTATTCCAAAAACACTCATTTTTTCTGTTGTGCCAGGTGCTCTGTAGATACATGCTATTAGCAGTGTAGCACTTTTGAAGTATACGTTGACCCATAGGGTGTCATGCATATCATTGAGTTCCCTAGTTTTAGCTGCAGTACACTAATTGTGTTCGGGAAGTAAATTAAGCAGCCTCCTCCCATACCAATGTTCCTCTCACATCGAAAGTGTGTGTACCCACCGATGCTTATCTCTTTGTCTGGTATATTGGAGTGACATCAGGATTCAGTACTAATAACTATCGCCTGATCCTCTTGGTGAGTGAGTTGTATTACTTGATACAGTAAAGCATGAGGTAGTTCTAGGCTTAAGTAGGTTGGAGACATAGGTAGGAGTTTTTCAGCTTGCCTATGTTTATACAAGCACTGGACGTGAATAATAACTGTGGGTGCACTAGAATGTGCCTGTTTCTTTCCCGAAGGGGAACCGACATCAGTGATACGGTCTAAGAAGAGTTAATATCCATAGAAGTTGTTTGGTCAGCGCTGGCAGGGATATGGCGGATAAGGATGATAGGATCCCACACACTTTTGTTATTGTTCAATTATCTTAACGACTGTTAATATCGCATAAGTGGTATATCATCATTTCCCACGCATTTTGTTATTGACTATTACGACTAATTATTTCAAATACTGTTAGCTGTCTGTATTGGTTGTAAAAATGTATATATACCATTTCCTAAATAAGTTTCTTTGTCGTTGTAGTTTATCGTAGTTGTTGTACTTTTGCGTGTTCTATTTGACTAAATTAGCGTACACGTATTTCATAGCACTTCTTCACGTTTATCAATGTGCATAGACGTTGTGGCTACTCGACGCCCACAACGTAAAATCAGAAGGCACTTGTGAAGAGTGTAATCGTGTATTAAAGCCGTAGTCAAATTTCAAAATTGTATCAAGGTAATGTTCAACAGTAAATTGGCAAATGTTTACGAAGTACACATAAAATCGGTCTGTGTAAACATATAACATAAGTATGCAAATTAGATTAAAATGCGTGTGTTTATAGTTGGTATAGGGGTACTACATAATTCCCCCACCAGAACACTGAAATATAAAAAAATACATTTAAGTGTTCGACAAAAACATGCATCAGCGTAATATGCAGCAGAGACTGTACATAGAAAGCGATTTATTAAGCTGAAAAATGAGCAGTTTAATGCGGTTAATAAGTTCGCATTAAATGCGATAATAAAAGAAAAAAATAGGATTGATAATCATGGTAGAATATATAAGGAATGATAAAATCGGCCGGGGATCTGCAATCTGTAGACAGAAACGATACATGAATATAAAGCGTTATATGATGAAATGTAATAATATAGGGAATATAGATGTTAAAATAGTAGTGACGTGATTGACGTATGAAATTATTAATCAGTTAAATGAGTAGTCAAATGACAATTACGAATAAAAATAATAAAAATGAAAATTCGTATTAAGTTATATATTGATGATTTGTACATAACGTTTAGGCCAATGAACTCTCCTACCGGAGCGTGTTGTTTTCATAGGTTTCTCTGGCGACGTTGAAGCTTGCGTGGATATAGGTTTTGGAACGTCGTTCAGCTGGTCTTTATTGTTGGCTTCGAAATCGTCGATGAACGCTGGTTTGACTCTATCGACACTGATGGCTTCTGCTTTATTCAGTCGTTCTATCGTGATAATTTTATCATTTCTATTTAGAACTTTGAATGGGCCATCGTAAGCGGGTTGAAGTGGTCGTTGTACACCCTCTCTCCTGACAAAGACGTGAGTGCAATCTGTCAGTTGTTGCGGGATGTATGACGTTCGTTCCTGCTGGCGTGGAAGTGATATCTTAAGTTCGTTCACGTGTTGTTTTAGCTGGTGCACATAACCAGTCATATCTTGTGGAACTTGGTTACCTGGGGTGAAAAATTCTCCTGGTAGTCGTAATGTTGTTCCATAGACTAGTTCGGAAACACAGCAGCCAATATCTTTCTTTAGAGCAGATCGTATACCAAGCAGTACCAGTGGGAGTTTGGTTGACCAGTTGTTTTGAGTCAAAGAAGCAGCGGGCGCAGCTTTGAGTTGTCGATGAAGTCGTTCAACCATACCGTTGGAACTAGGATGGTAGGCGGTCGTTCGTATTCGTTTAATGCCCAGTAATTCAGTTAGCTGGTGAAAAAGTCGGCTTTCAAACTGAGCACCTCTGTCTGTAGTGATAATGGATGGGACACCAAAGTTAGCTATCCAGTTTTTGACCAAAGCTTTAGCTACCGTTTCAGCGGAGACGTCGGCTATTGGAGCTGCTACAGGCCAACGAGTGAATCTATCGATGCAAGTTAGAATGTAGTTGAGACCATTGGAAGGAGGTAGTGGACCAACTATGTCTATATGTATATGTTCAAATCTAGAGTCGGGGTTAGGAAAGCGATCAAGTGGCGCATTGGTATGACGGTTGATTTTGACTCTTTGACAGGACAAGCAATTTCGTGTCCACTTCTTAACATCGCTGTTAATGTTCGGCCATATAAATCTTTCTTTTAGTAGTTTGATAGTAGCGCTGACACCGGGATGAGACAAGTTATGTAACTTCTCGAATACTATATGTCTCATAGCTGCAGGAACGAAAGGTCGATATTTACCCGTAGAGGTGTCGCAGATTATTTTTGTCGTGCCAAAAGGAATTGCGTCGAGTTTTAAAGATGTTGCTTTAGAAGACATGATCTTCTTTAGTTCGGCATCATCTCGTTGTAAGTTTGAGAGACGTTCGTAGTCGATGTCTGGGCATACAATGTTGTCAATATTCACACGTGATAAAGCGTCTGCCACTTCATTGTTTTTACCCTTCACATGTCGCAGATCGGAGGTGAACTGAGATATAAACTCGAGATGTCGTAGTTCACGCGCAGAGTAGTTATCCTGTTTTGCTGATAAGGCTTTCGTTAGAGCTTTATGGTCTGTAAAGACAGTAAAAGCTGTACCTTCCAGTATATGTCGAAAGTGCTTGATCGCTAAATAAACAGCTAATAACTCTCTACCAAAAGTGCTATAGCGACACTGAGTAGGATTCAGTCGTTTCGAAAAGAATGCAAGAGGTTGCCATTCGCTGTGTACGTGCTGTTGTAAAACTGCCCCAATGGCAACGTCTGAAGCGTCTGTCATGAGAGACAGGGTGGCGTCATTTTGGCGTCTGACTAAGAGTGTCTTGTCATTTAACAATTGTTTAACAGTTTCGAATGCTTTAACAGCTTCTGCGGGCAAATGGAATGAACGACTATGTCCACGTAAGCAGTCGGTTAATGGTCGTAAAGCTTTAGCACAGTTCGGGATAAAACGCCGGTAAAAATTAACGAGACCCAAAAATCGCCGTAATTTCTTAAAAGAATCTGGTAACGGATAGTGTTTGATAGCTTGTACGTCATCAGAGACTAGTCTGATTCCTTGGCTATCGATTAAATGACCGAGGAATTTTAGTGAGGTCTTACCAAATTCGCATTTGTCTAAGTTGATAGTCATGCCGTATTGGTGAAGTCTTTCAAACACAGTCTTCACACGTTTCAAATGCTCGGCTTCGTCTGCACTTGCAATTAGCAAGTCGTCGATGTATGCGTAGACGAAAGGGAGACCACGGAGTACTTGGTCGATTAGGCGTTGAAATGTCTGAGCAGCGTTCATTAGTCCGAAGGACATGCGTACGAATTCGTATAAACCAAATGGTGTGGTAATGGCGGTTTTCGGAACGTCATCCGGGTGGATGGGGATATGATGATACGCTCTGACAAGATCGATTTTAGATAAAACTTTAACATATGGTAAGTTGCTAGCGAAATCGTGGATATGTGGTATTGGGTATCGATCAGGTACCTTTTGCTTGTTTAAAGCTCGATAATCACCAAACGATCGTATCTCACCAGAAGACATTTTAGGTACCATGTGAACGGGTGAAGACCAAGAGCTGTTGGATGGTCGAATAATACCAAGCTCTAGCATTTTATCGAACTCTGTTTTGGCGATTTTAAGTCGATGTGGGTCAAGGCGTCGTGGACGTGCAAAAACTGGTGGTCCAGTGGTTTTAATATGATGAACCACGTGATGCTTTGGTTCCGTTCCTCGAAAAGAAGGTTGTAAAAGGTCAGGAAACTGATTTACCAAATTGGTAAATGGAGATGCTGGTGTGCGTGTGACCATCAAGTTCAACGATGATGCACGGCTAATCATACCAGCGACGTACGTTTTATTGAGCGAATCTATTAGCTTAGGACTTATCGGATCAACTAGTAGTTTGTGTTGCTGTAGAAAATCGATACCGAGGATTGGGGATGGAACGTCTGCTATGATGAACGACCAAGTGTAGGTATTCTGCAGACCAAAATCCAAAGTCATTCGTTTAGTTCCATATGTAACAATATTGGACTTATTAACGGCTTGGAGCGTAACTGCTGGGTCAGGATGCTGACGTTCCTGGGTAGACGGAGGGAGAACACTCACCTCTGCTCCTGTGTCGACTAAGAATGTAGTGCCGGTATTTTTATCCGTTACATAAAACAAACGACCGTTAGATCGTAGATTGCCAACAGTAGTTTTCACATATGACGATATATCTTTTGGTTTAGTCTGAAAGTTGCAAGGTGAACGGCACCGTCGTGCATTGCTTCCATAACTACGGTGATACCAGCAAATATTATCGCGATATCGTGACCTGTTAGGGGACCGAGAAAGACGTCGACGAGACGAGCTTCTAGAACGGCTTGGTTGTGTGCGTGTGGTCAGTTTTGCTAACTGATTCAGTAAGGTGTCGACTTTGTGTTCTAGAGTCTGTATTCTATCGTGAGTGTCTGGTATTCTGCTAGTGGAAGCGACAGATTGAGGTGTTGACCTCTCGTACATGCGATCCGCAATTTCGGTGAGCCTTTCTATGTCAATGTCGTCGTCTCCGAAAGCAAGAACCTGCTGGATGTTTGCGGGAAGTCGTCGCAGCCAGATTTGGTAAAAGAGACGTTTATCGATTTCTCTTCTGGCAACTAGGCTTTGCATATGCCTCATGAGTTGAGATGGGGTTTTATCACCTAGCTCAACATTGCTTAACAAAAGATCGAGTGCTTGCCTATCCGAGAGCGAAGTGCATCGAAGTACCACTTCCTTCAACTTTTCGTAAGGCGCTTCTGTGCTGGGTTGAACGATGTATTGCCGTACCTGCTCGGCGACTTCGTCTGGTAGTACTGTACTCAAAATGCCAAATTTAGCTGTCTGTGACGTGAGCTTATTGCTAGCCAAATAATGCTCCAGTCGTGCAAACCAAAGATGAGGGTCTCTGGGCTTAAAAACTGGTACAGTAATAGAAATAGTACTAACAGATCCCAGCCCTAAGTTATCAGAGGTATTGGAAGACATGTAACAATTCGTAAAAGAATGGTTTAAGAGTAGCAAAATTGCAAAATTTGTGCACAATAAGAATATGGCAAAACAGAAAAACATGCAATGCAGATGCTTACCGCAATTTACTGCAGGTTGTGCTATGAGCAAACACGAGAATGAGTTCGAAATGTCTAGTAAATATACAGATCCGCGAAAGTTAGAGTTTTATTAATCCAGCAAGTGTAACGACGCGTCGAGGTCAACAAGTTGTCGTAGGGGTCAGCAAGTTGTCGTCGGGCTCACCGATTTGTTGCGTGTTCTATTTGACTAAATTAGCGTACACGTATTTCATAGCACTTCTTCACGTTTATCAATGTGCATAGACGTTGTGGCTACTCGACGCCCACAACGTAAAATCAGAAGGCACTTGTGAAGAGTGTAATCGTGTATTAAAGCCGTAGTCAAATTTCAAAATTGTATCAAGGTAACGTTCAACAGTAAATTGGCAAATGTTTACGAAGTACACATAAAATCGGTCTGTGTAAACATATAACATAAGTATGCAAATTAGATTAAAATGCGTGTGTTTATAGTTGGTATAGGGGTACTACAGTACTACAATACACAGTCACAGACCAGACTTTGTCTTTTGATATTTGCGTGGTTCGCTGAATCGGAAGGTACCAGAAGCAGATAGGCATATTAGTCAGGCGCAGACAGAACAAGGCGACAACGTCCTCATTTAATTCCCCTACAGTTACAACAAATTGGCGACGGGGTTTTACCTTAATTAATTGCAGTTATAACAAAGGAATTCTTGGAACCTTGTGATGCCCGTCAGTTATTACACTGCTTAATGCTTGGCGACACTGTATATGTCCTTACATGGGTCTCGTTGTATGCATTGCTGCACAGTGGTTTGATTCCCAGCAGACGTGTGCCGTATATTCTGTCAAAGTTTATTAGTATGTCATACTTTGAAGACCAGGGTGGTTGGTAGCTGAGTTCTGAGTGTTGCCACTTGTACCACTTTGAGTGATAGTTATGCTACGCCAGTTATTAGTGTGGGCTTTAGTGTGATTTGGAATAGTATGCGAGCATCTTCAGTTGTTATTGTCCATGGAAGGAATGGCCTTATTTCTGCTTTTAGTGTGGTTGTTAGTGTTATTTTGAGTCTTATTTCCCCTACAGTGTGGGTTTTTCTTGTGACTTTTCAAATGTAGGTGATATTTTTGTTACAAGTGGTGTATTTCTGCATGTTTTGTTGCCGAATTCCACTTGATCTCTCACGTTATGGCTAGGAAAGTATATTGTCGATTCATGAGAGACATTGATTTCTGTCTTAGGGCTATCTAGGAACCTATCTAGATCCACAGTAGCGGATTGAGGGGCTAATTTAGGAGTAAGATTATAATTCACTAGCATTTCGGTTGCTGTCGTGTTATGTGAAGCTATTTTTGTGAAACTTGAGAGGGAGAGGCTATGAGTTCTACGGTGTTAGTCATGGGTTTTTCTATTCTGATGATCTGCAGTGTATGCCTTCCTTACCATTAGATTTAGTGAGGTGATTGTAGGCACACCTTTCAATCATTGTCACATCTGCTACAACATTTATCTGTTTGTAGCTCGTATCCTTTAATAGGACATGTTGTGAATTAATGAATTTCATATCCTCTGTCCGTGTTTCAAACTGAAAGCGTATGGGGCAGCAGTGGTCGTGCTTACTCTTTTTCGGTCTGTGGCACTCTGATTGAGGGTTGGGCATTTTCGCCGCCCTAAATATTAGGCCTCGAACTTTGTAAACACCTCATCAAAATCTGGTATATTATGGACTGTCACACTTGGTTTTGCATCTAGTATTTTTATGACCTCTGTTGTGATGAAGTTTATCAGGTTGTCTATCAAGTTGGTCACCAATTCTGTGTTAACTTAGCCAGGGTTTATGGTTTTAGTCAGGATGCTCAGAGGTGCAGGTTCACAGATCTGCGATTTTATGTCACTAATCTGTGTTGATAATTCAGATGTGCTGGCCGTATTTTCTGAACATATTGTATCCATAGCCTTATTACACCGTTTATCCCGCACCTCAGCCTTCACCTCTTCTACAGACAGTCTTAGTCGTTCTATTTCTGAAGTAACTGTTTGAAGCTGGACTTGGTATCTGAAGTGTGATGACAGGTTCATAAGGTGAAGTGGTGTTTGTCAGCACCAGGTGCTGAGTTTGTAGAAACGATGCTACTACTTAGTGTAAGTATATTTTACTGTCAGTTCCGAACAAGATGGATGGTAGTGACATGGCAGTTCGAACCTTCCGGCGTACTGGCGAGCTGCCTGACACACTGCCAATTTTTGTGGAAGGTGTGTCACTTCTTGTTGCAAGCCCATAGGTGCTGTCAGTCATCAGGTTGACAGGTGACTGAGTTCGTGGCTTTTTATATAATTTTTTGATTTACAGCTTGATTTCACAATAACCTACCTTCCCTGATAAATTTTGTTTTGATATCACAGCAGATGTACTATTACCTCTGTTGTTTGGTTAAGTGATCTTCATTGTTATTTTGACCTTCAATATGTCCTTTTAACTTGACTTAAGTCTATTTTCTCACTCATCTCTTAAATCTTCATTGATTTCATATATATTCCTATGACAAGTCCGTGTGTGACCATATTGTTCGAAATGTGTTGCGCAAATACATTACATGAATCAGCGAAATAACGTCTTCTTATTGCTTTATCTAAATTTACATAATATAATCCTAGGTACCACTGTTGTTTGAATTTGTCGAAAACGCGCTTGACAAGTGAAGGGTGCCTTGTATGTGGTGGTGCAATGAAAACAAAATCTATATAATAAACACTACGATACTCGGGAGTCGGTTGTCTAGATCACGGGATACAACAATTGCAGGATGTAAACCTTACCGAAGATTAGAAAGAAAGTCTGTTAGACTCTAAGCGAAGACTCTCTCACTTTTTAAAGCTGATTCTACTGGAACAAAGGCAATGGGTAGCAGCACATATTGGCTGATTGCTTCAGAAGTCAGCTGTTATCGTTATGTTGTTTTTAGGTTTTTTACTTTGTTTTAGGGCATTTTCTGGCTGAAATGCATTATTAATGCCATATTTTAAACAAAACACCTATAAATATTGAGAGAAATAGTCGTTTTCTGCATCTGCATGGATTATTCAGTTGTCATCGAACTGAATTGATGCTGTGCATCAGGAATGTTAAAATACCTTGTTAAGTGTTAATTACGGTAGGAAATTGCATGGAGGATTTCACCATGAGCTGACATCAGTTAGGGAATCACTGGAAAACCTGCTAGTACTGGTGAAGCTAAAAGCCTCGAGGATAGCTGGGGATAGGCCACAATGCAAGTTCAACACGCAAAACCTGAAGGACACAACCACAAAGGACACTTTCACTGCAACTGTCACAGCAAAGCAGGAAACACTACGTGACATCACGGAAGAATCATGCGTGGAAAACCATTGGAACTCTCTGAAGGTGATTTTTAACGAAACGTGTTCAACGGTTTTAGGAAGAAAGAAGTGACAAGACAAGGAATGGCTCTCAACGGACACTTGGTAGCTAAGAGAGGTGAGGAGAATGGTGAAAGAGAAAATGATTCAATGAAAAGATGGACAAGAGAAGGAGACGCTGAGTTCAACTTACACAGCACTGGACAGAGAAGTGAAGAAAAGTGCCAGGAACGACAAAAGACAATTCTACGACAATCTGACTACTGAAGCTGAGAAGGCAAAAGGGACCTAAGGACACTACATCAGATAACCAAGTCCCTATCCGGGAAGAGATCAACACAAGTGAAACCTATAAAAGACAGCCAAGGCAACCCAATTACCAAAGAAGAAAGACGGATTAAACAATGGGCGGACCACTTCAAAGGACTCTTGAACCGACCACCACCTGCAACCCGTCCAGAAATACCAACAACATCACGTACACAACCGCAAGTTGACACCAATCCTCTAACGAAAGCTGAAGTCTTGAGTGCAATCAAGCTTCTGAAAGCTGGAAAAGCAGCTTGACCAGATGGAATACCCCCGGAAGTACTGAAAGCGGACCCAGAGACGACAGCAAATATGCTGACCCCATTATTGCAAAAGATCTGGAAAGAGGGAAAGGTGCCTACTGACTGGAGGAAAGGTTACCTCGTGAAACTACCAAAGAAGAGCGACTTAGGACTCTGCAAGAACTGGTGAGGAATCATGCTCCTGTCGACGCCAAGTAAAATTCTGAGTCGCATCATCCTGGAGAGTATAAAGGAAGCACTGGATACAGAACTCCTTCCAGAACAAGCTGGATTCAGGAAAGGCAAATCATGTTCTGACCAAATTGCAACTCTACGCATTATCATCGAACAAAGCATGGAATGGCAATCAAACCTCTACCTCAACTTTAGACTTTGAGAAGGCCTTAGACAGCGTTGACCGCGAAGTAATTTGGAAACTACTCAAGTACTACGGCGTACCCCAAATATTCATCAACCTTATTCAACAGCTGTACGACAACGGCGTATGTCAAGTGATCCACAACGGAAAACTCAGCGTAGCGTTTGGAGTAAACACAAGAGTCAGACAAGGGTGCTTACTATCACCAATGATATTCCTAATTGTGGTGAACTGGATTATGCCGCAGACAGTGGGAAACGAGAAGACAGGGATATCCTGGACTGGCGTGAAGAAAGTAGAAGACCTGGATTTCGCGGATGATCTATGTTTGATGTCACACAAAATCGAAGACTTACAAGCGAAAACCGACAAACTGGTCGAAGAAGCAGTTAAGACAGCACTCCAGGTGAACATAGACAAGACGGAGGTTATGAAAATGACCAACCAACAACAACAACAACAGCAGCAGTGACATCCACCGCCAATCACCACCAACGGGAGGGATTTGAAAGAGGTTACTTCTTTCACTTATCCAGCTAGGGAGCATTGTCTCAACCACAGGAGGAACGGACGAAGATATCAAATCGAGAATCGGGAAGGCGAGAAACACATTCATCAACCTGAAACCAATCTGGAAATCTTCGTCAGTCAACATCAACAACAAATTCGGATTTTCAATACAAACGTCAAGTCATTTCTTCTATACGGATCAGAAACTTGGCGGGTCACAAAGAATATTTCCAACAGCCTGCTGCGAACCTTTATCAACAGCTGTCTTCGTTATATACTGAAGATCAGATGGCTGGAAAGAATCACAAACAAGAAACTATGGGCAGAAACAAAAGAAGAACCAATCGCCCAACAAATATGCAGGAGAAAGTGGAGATGGATTGGACACTCGATGAGGAGGCCGCTGGGTGACATAGCGCGTCAGGCCAATACTCGATTGGAACCCGAAAGGGAAGCGGTGAATGGGACGTCCAAGGATGACATGGAGGAGATCGTGTGAAGAGGAGTTGAAGCAGTATGGACTAACATGGATGCAAGTGAAAAGTACAGCACAAGACAGAAGCAAGTGGAGGCGTGCAGTCGAAGCCCTATGTTCCACTAGGAATACAAGGGAACAATAATATAATACAATAACAATAATAATGCGACACATTTCACAAGTATTACTATGTTGCCTATCGTTTTCGTTAACTATGCAATCTCCTCAAAATGATAAATAAAAGCGATGCAGGAAGTCGACATAAATGCATATATTTACAAAAAAAAACAAGTCAATCAAATTGAAAATAATTTTGTATGAAACAGTGCATATTGACATTAAAAAAAGAGTTTATAACAATTAAGTGAAAAAAAATAACACTTGCAGATTTTTATAGCTGCATTGTAGTCAACTAATCATTCTATCCACAAGATGTGGATCAGTTTCCTTCAGTTGATAGTGGCACTGGAGCAGTCTTTGAAGTTTTCATCACCATTAGATCCTTCAGCAGAAAATGGATATGGTCTTTCCATACAAAGATCAAGATTGCATTCCTTCAACCATCTTTGGCGCATTAAGAAACATCTGAGGATGTAGACACATCAGGTGACCAATTCCTTATCTTAGCCATAATGAATGTGTGAACAAGGGAAGGAACAATCGTAAAATTGGTGAGATTCTATAGATTAGTCGTCTATATATTCCATGACAGATTTGAAGAATCTTGGAACTTCGAATTTATCTATAACAGTTTCCTTTCTGCAAAATGGGGAAATACTACACAATTGCTTCGCCTATCCAACCGTTACAACCAACTGAAAAAGACTAAATATTCAAACTTTATACCTCTTTGATTAAGATACCCAATAATATTCTTTTGGTAAGTGGATCCAATGTATATCACACCTGTGAAATTTATACATATATTAACTTGCTCCGTTGAGCTGTAAAATGTTGTGTCCACCTGATTATTATTATTATTATCATTATTATTATCATCATAATTATTATTATTACTACTGCTTCAAAGCTCGCATCAGTAACGTGCAATACGTATTAGCCACAAAGCTTACGCAAATCAAAATCTACCAATCACAGTATGCACAAGTGATTTTCAAATGTTCAGCCTCTCCGCAAGCCATGTGTGCGGCTATCCATTGCCTATAACATTAGTGGTCCTGCGTGTGTAGATGGCACGCATTTCATATAAACTTGCCCGTTTATACAGAATATAAATTATTTATACTATGATTGCACGCACTATCTAGAGGGAGTCAAATTATTTTGTAAAATGGAAGAAGAAGGCTTTGAATTGACAATATTTAAGTTGTAATCCACCGATAAATACAAGAAAAATGAACAACAGAGGTATTCTAGCATAAATGATATTGTATTACAGTCTTTCAATTTCGTATTGTCAGACTCAGACGACGAATCTTTGACAAATGCCGATATTCACTAACGTGAATTAAAGCTGATCAAAGTCAAGAGCAGAATATTGCGTTTGTGTGTAGAAATGAAGTGGCTTTTTCAAAGAACAAACTGTTTTCCAGGAAGAGCATAATCGATCAATGAACAGTTTTGAAAGTCTTCCATGACCTTCGATTGGGTGCGCCAAAGTATATAAACTCGAATATTTCGCCTATCGGTATTGCAAACGAAGTGTAGTAACGTAAACACACAATTGCTCTGCGGTTTAAATAAATACCTCATATAAGTTGTGAAATATCACTTATTATTATCACTCAAGGAAATACAATTCAGCACTACAATGTAATAAATTCTCAAAATCATATGAAACACTTCATAGCAGCATGAGACGGAGAAACAGCTGAGCGAGCGGCATAGACTGAATGAAAACTGACATAAAATCACGCTCTCTTGCCCAAGCACTGCATAAATGTCAGAAGATAGCTGAATAATTGAAGTCATGAGAAGCACATAACGAGTGTATAGAATCAATCAAGGAGGTGAACAGTTTCGCCATAAGAAAAGTTTTACCGATACAATTTCAAGGCTCTCGACAATCAAACTTGTGAAGTCTTCACAATGACACTGGCACATATCACTACTGATAGTAATCTTGACTGATTAATTTAATACATGTGGACTACTAAATGTTACGTCCAGAATATTGCTTCGTCCATTCGTCATCCAAATAAACAGAATCATCGAACGGATGCACTATCTAAAATAAGAATCGATATGGAGTGTATCCATCTGAAAACTAGTGAATTCATTCAAGATGTCTTAATAACTGGTTAGGTGATGCAGACGAATATAAAAACATCATTCAAGTTGAACATGAAATCTGTTTGTTCATAAGGCTAGATACTGAAAATCAGGCGAGAGGGAAAGACAGGCCGGGAGAAACGTACACACAGAACCATCTACTAACCCACTGCCTGCTAATTAAGGCAGAACAATGGCATGTGGTAAATAATTTCCCTGTTCTCGAGACAAATGATGACTGCCTGATTTCGCTAAAGAGTTTTGCTCAGCTGTTCATTGACGTCTGTGCATTTCCGTATTATCCATAGATGCATTATTTTTCTCACTCATGAATGATTTCGAATAAAATTTTATTGATGAATACAAACATAGGGTAAACTTAAAGCGAGTTTTGTTTTAAACAGAACGTGAGGTAAGATTACTCTTCAAAATGGAACATATGCAAAACTATGGAACAAAATGCAAACTGTCATTGTCACATAACAATACCTATTGATTGACAAGAATGGGAGTTCAATATGATTGGGGCCAACTGAAATATTCATAAGGTTAATCTTCAACACACTTAATCGGCGTTGATTCTCACATAATCCAGAGTGTATTGGCAAATCACGTTGAGGAGAATGTCACAATTGACTTCACAAGTTACCTTTGAAGCAGTAAAATTAGTTATGTAAGGTCAGTTGTTAGCAGCATTCTTCGCGAACTGCGCATTTTGCGATTTACACTTCCAATGTCATATCCATGTATCTTGGAGATAAATACCCAAATTAGTAATATGCAGATATTCCACTCAGTCGTTTCACGATAGCTCACTTACTACACAGGCTGCTTGCTGTTTCTGAAGACTCCTGAAGTGCTTCGTCACGCTTATCAATAAGTGAACTAAAGTTATATACTCATGTCTCATCAATGCATATTGTCTGTAAATCTACTGAACTTCTTCATTTGTAGAAACACAGACAAAAGTGTGAGTGAGGCTTTTCAAGTGAACCCATATGGTGATGTGTTTGCTTTCAAAAAAATATTTTGCAAAATAATCACTTGATCATGATGAAGAGGTTCGTTAGTAATAATATCTGATATGACATCGTTAACGTGCCAATCAAAAACCTGCATGCATAGGCAACACCAGACAACTATTCAGGCTTATCAGGGAAACAGGTGGTAAAAGGCCATTGATAAGCGAAACAATCTCTGAGAAAAATGGCACCATAATTAGCTCCCAGGATAGACGTCTGGAGTGCTGGAAAGAACACTATGAGGAGCAGTTTAATTGGCCCACAGCCACACTTAACCTGCCGGACATCCAACACCTCCCTGAATGGGAGATAGACACAACTCCTCCGTCCTTAACTGAGGTTACTAAAGCTGTCACCAATCTGAAGCAAGGCAAAGCAGCGGGACCTGACTTATTGACTCCAGAGGTATTTAAGTGCGGTGGAGACAGTTTACTGTCTGTGTTAACTGAGGTTCTAGGCAGCGTCTGGGAATGAGAGGAAGTCCCATCGGGTTGGTGTAAGTCACTGATCATCCCGATATACAAGAAGGGAGACAAGGCTTCTTGTGATAATCACAGAGGGATTAGCTTGACTAATATAGTATCTAAAATCCTAGGCTCAATAATACTGCGTAGACTAAGTGGTGCTCGGGAGACACAAACAAGAGAAAACCAGGCAGGTTTTAGGCCAGGTTAAGGGTGTATTGATCCTTGGCGGCCTGCTTAAATCTTGGGCTACCAAATACCTTAATCATTACAAATCATATTGCATCTAATTGCTCACTTCCAATTTTATTTTAAATAATTAAATTTTATTCTAATATGTCCTCAAATCGGATTATTTATCCTCGTGAGTATTTAATATCCTTAAAACCTACTGATCGGAAATGCCACAAAAAAGACAAAAAAAAGCATCACGCCGGGTGGCAAAGAGCCTTAAAAAACACCCCTATTCAATTTATGACCGTTCCTGCAATCATGAGTACTAACTGTCGCTCCCTGCCAGCCAAGATTAACTATCTTCAATCACTTGTGTCTTCCATTATATATATGGAAATACTGGGATCATATCACTTCAAGAAACATGGCTACACGATCTGTACGATGACAATCTAGTGTATCTAAATGATTTCAAACTATTCAGACAAGATCGATGCAGTTCTAGGAAGAAACGTGGTGGAGGTGTCGCCATCTTCATAAATTCACAATGGTGTACATCTAATAAAGTATGTTTCAAATTCTCTAGTGACAACATTGACTGCCTCACCGTCAAATGTCGACCTAAGCATCTGTCAAAATATAACTACATATATATCTCGAACATTTATATTGCACCTGGATCCAATTCCACTGAATTGTCTTTATTTGCTGATGAATTTACCTCCTTTGCTGCCACCTCCTTCGGAAACTCCTTGTCTATTGTTACAGGAGATTTCAATTCTAGTGATCACAATTTCCTTATTTCACTTGGTCATGATAACATTGTCAACTTCCCGACTCGAATGGATAATATTCTAGATCTTGTGTTCACAAATGACATAGGAATATTTGAAGCTCGGAAAAGAGCCCCACTACTTAACTCTGATCACTGTATCATAAGAGTATTGCCCAAGGTATATGGAAAGCTGCACAAAAGGGTCTTCTCCCACCTTGGAAAGAAAACACAACACAGATGCTATTCACATGATAACATACAGAATCTAAGGACAATGTTAAAAGACACAAACTGGGACCTGTTTACTGAACAAGCTCTTGACAACACAATTAGTAACATAACACATTATCTCAATTTCTGTCTTGATGTTTGTCGTCCTAAAGAGACAATCTTCTTAAAGTTCGACCGTTTCGCCTCATCTCAACTCAAAAAGCTTCGCCGTCAAAAAGAGAGGTTTTACAAAATGAAAAATAAATCTGGTGTTAAGAGAATAAACACTTTGATTAAAGCCGAATTACAAAGATTAAATGCTCTCTATAACCAGAAGTTTCTTTCATGTAAATCCTCATCTAATATGTGGAAGCTATTAAAGGAAATCACAGGTGGTAAGCAAATAATGAATGATACTTCTGTCGATGTTGATATGCTAAATAAATCCTTCATATGTATCCCTGCAGATGTTATGATTCCCAAATTTAATAGTATAAATAATGACTGCTTCTCATGTTTTAACACGAATGATGTCCTCAAGTGTCTTCAATCTCTCAAACCTACCCAGTCCCTTGGTCCTGATGGAGTTCCTGCTGTTATCCTTAAGAAGTGTGCTGACATCTTATGTTACCCATTAACTGACATTTTCAATGAATCTTTTTCCAAAAGTTTTATTCCTGACTCATGGAAAAATATCAAGGTTGTTCCAGTGCCCAAATCAACAAGTGGACCTACTGTCAAGTTTAGACCCATTGCTATTACCTCACCTTTTTTAAAAGTTATGGAAAGACTTATTTTACTTAATCTTGAACCCTCTTTAAAGCCTTTTAACGACCCCAACCAGTTTGCCTATAAACATAGTAGGTGTACCCTAAATGCCGCTGTAGTTCTATATCATAATATAGTCTCTAGTTTAGATAGAGGAGCCAAATATGTTCGGTGTGCCTTCCTTGATTACACATCTGCATTTGACTCTGTACCTAGGTCTCTCTTGTTAAGTAAGCTTGCTGCAACACAGAGTGAGAGCTGGATAAATAAGTGGTTGTATTCCTACTTTTCTGATAGGAAGCAGTACACTGTCTACAATGGAAAGTCCTCCTCTACCTCACTTACTTTAGCTGGTGTTCCTCAAGGTGCCGTTCTTTCTCCTTTTCTGTTTTCTTTTTTCTTACATGACTTGCCCCATTCTGATGTAGCCACTTTTGTCAAGTATGCTGATGACCTCTCTGTCTCCATGCCTGTCAACTCTCAGTCAGACTGTTCCATATTAAATAACTTTCTCTCGGAAATTAGTCAGTGGTCCTCTTCAAACGGTCTTAAGCTGAATCCGTCTAAATGTCAGGTAGTAAATTTTACTTTCAGACGAAAAAGTGACCTTCAACAACTAGCTAGCTCACATGGTCCCACTATCATTGACGGCATAGAGGTTGAAACTACATCAGATGTCAAGTACCTTGGACTGAGTATTTCCTCCGATCTTTCCTGGTCCTCTCACATCTTGCTAGTGACTAGAAAGATGTTTCGCTTAACGTTCTACCTTAGGAAGTTTAGGCAGTCTGGTATAAAGCAGTCTTTACTTTCTCAGTTTGTCAATTCCTGTATTCTACCCATCCCTCTTTACTGCTCCCCATTAATCTTTCCAGGACTACTTAAGAAAGACTTTGCTTCGCTGCGTAGGGCACTAAAAGCTGTTAGTAGGGCAAGTGGGATATTGTTAAACCAACTGGTTAACACCATAGTGGATAGACATATAATGTCATGTAAGAAACTAGCGAATACTATACTGTCAGACCCTGAGCATCCTCTCTATACACAGCTCTCTCCTTGCATATCATCTGGTAGAACTAGAAGTAACTATAGGAAGCTATATGCCAGGACTACCAAGTATAAAAACTCCACAATACCTTATCTGGCACAGCTGTTATGTGATGAGAAAACTGTTAGGCATGACATGATCAATTTACTGCGGCACTCTAACAAATAGTTCCCATTAGCTTTTGTTCTCCTTTCTTTGTTACTATTATATTGCTGCTCATATATTCTATTACAGACTAATTTTATACATCGTATCCTGTGGTGCACTGTTTAAATATGTGAATGCAATGCTGTTCTTTTTTTATTTTATTTCTTTTATTTCTCTTTTTCTTTTTGTTGTTGTTGCTTTATATTTCTAAATCCTTATAAAATTTAAGAGGTAATTAGATGCAATATTGTAATGAACGCTGAAAATTCCATACCTGTACCACAAATACTGTTTGGAATAAAGCCATTATTATTATTATCTTCACCCTTCGACAGATTCTAGAACATAGGCGTTCTTACCGGCGTCCGACAATCATTATATTTCTTGACCTAAAGGCGGCATTCGATTCTGTCGACCGAGAGGTACTCTGGAGATGCTTGGCTGTAAAGGGAATGCCGAGAAAATACATAGCACTGATTAAGGCACTCTACTCGTACTCATGCAGCCAGGTGAGGGCTTATGGCGAGTTGTCATCTGAAGTGGTGACGACTACTGGTGTCCGTCAAGGATGCCCATCATCCCCATTCCTATTCAACTTCATCATAGACGTACTAATGGACTTAACCCTAACACACTTCAGCGACTCAGGAATTGACTTGCTACCAGGGAATAATCTCGTTGACTTAGAATATGCGGACGATATAGTCCTTCTAGGCGAGGACGCTGACGAAATGCAGAGTCTTCTGAACACCTTGAGCAACAATCTTCGTATGTTTGGCATGCGATTCGCCCCTGTAAAATGTAAGATAATGTTGCAGGATCAGACTACACCGACCCCTAGATTAGAAATAGGAAATGAAGTGGTAGAGCACGTTGACCGCTTCACTTACTTGGGATGTACCATCAACCCCAACGGGTTGATCTCAGACGAAATATCAGCACGAATACAGAGGGCTAGGTTTGCATATGCCAGTTTTCGCCATCTCTGGCGTAGACGTGATATCCGATTATCGACCAAAGGGCGTGTGTACTGCTCAACAGTCCGCTCCGTCCTCCTTTATGGCTGTGAGACCTGGCCATTGAGAGCAGAAGACATGAAAGATTAGTTGTCTTCGATCATAGGTGTCTGCGTTCTATCTCCCGCGTGAAGTGGTATAATAAGGTGAGCAATATTGAGGTTAGGCGTCGAGTGCTAGGTAAGGCGGGGAAATCAATCGACGAAACTGTGAAATTACATCGACTAAGATGGCTGGGACATGTATTACGTATGCCTAGTCATCGCCTTCCTCGACGGGCAATGTTAGCTGATATAGGGCCAGGCTGGAAAAGAGCTAGCGGCGGTCAAACCAAAACATGGCACCAGTCAATGAAATCCACAACAGTTAGTCTAAGCCACGTAGGAAGGTGTAGACTTCCTGGTTGGGGTCCTCGGGATGGTAAAAACCAATGGTTGGAAACGATTGGTGACACGGCTCAAAATCGTTCTCAGTGGCGCAGATGCATCCACTCCTTGTGACCTATGATTCCCAATTAAACTGTTTTGTTCTCCGTTATTACTATTCCTTTGTCTCACACCTCTGTTTACTGTCTATATTATGCAGTTCTTCTACTTTCTTCTCTTTCTTTGTGTGCTACATGGAGTGTGGCGACTTGAACTGCCGCACATATGTGCAAAGTTCTATGTCGAAAACCGACCGCATGCATAATTATTATCGAAAATTGAATGAAAAAATGTTATTGAGTCTGCAACAGTTCTGTAAATTCTTCAACTTATGAGTGTTATTAGCCTTCTTGATGAATTTACTAACATTTACACCATCCTACTCTTGACCACCTGTGATTTTTCGGCTCATTGCTGCATAATTTTCATATCGAAAAAAACAACTATTATCAGTAATAAATAGACAATAAAATAATTACAGGCGATCGTCAACCTAGCTGATGATGAGGACGGCAGGAAATAAAACAAAGTAGAGATGTCTTGTTGAGGCTTTATGTTCCCCTCGAAACGCAAGCGACTAATAATCAATTAATAAAAATATTATCGAAATAATACACTACCAATGATAAAAGTAAGAACATTTTTGACAAATAACTATATACATAATATAATATTGGCCGAAAATAAAGTATCATATACCAAATTCAACAATGTTCGATTATTTATTCAAGAAATTAAAGGTTGAATTGCACAACAATGACATCGATTTATTCATGAAATTTATTGGAAATTAGTTTCTGTTCAATGTGCGACATTCCTGTTGACTTCGGTTCAGTTTATCCTGCATTTTTTCAGAAGTGACAAAAAATTTACACCATTTCACAAAGATATTTTATACGGAAGTATTAGCACTAATTATTCTTCAGGTCCTATAATTAAACAAATCTCATAAAGGTCACATACTCATTAAGATTAGTCTGCAAAGTGTCGACTCGCGACAAAAGATGTATGCAATGTAACATTAACTGAATTATACGAATACATACGCATGAAACATGAAAGCATGGGAAAATGAAGATTGGAGTTGGTCAATATCAACATTTCATAGCATCAATCCTTGAAGACATGCGATTGAATTGGAATGTAATTTCACAAATTCATAAAATGCCCAGTTAGCGAAATAATTCATTATGACTCATGAAGGCCAATGATTATTATGCAGTCCTGAATTATATCATTCTTAATCATGAAAAATTGAGTAAATTAGCAAATCCTAATCGTATCATCCATATAAATTCTTATTCACTTCTCATCAGTAGGGTATGGTAAGGATAACTATTCAGGATGAGATTTGTGTAATTCTTCTAAAGATACAACACGCAAGCAGCACATAATAAATTCCGAGACGTTGAGTCGAACGGATAACTGCATAAGGCCAGTGACACAAGTTGAGTTTGAAGTGTTTTCGGAGTCGTGTCCATGTAAAGATGTAACCAGGGTCTAGGGATCGCTTGTAAGTAAGTTGGGATGTGTGATTTTCGGTATGGAGCTAATATAGGCTGGTTGCAGTTTGTCCGAGAGAAACACCTAATTGCTGCTACAGCCGTATTGCCAAAACGTATGGTTTCACCCTGAGTACCCCAACATAGTGTGAGAAACTTACAGTGGTATAATGATATGTTGCTGCTGCTGCTGGATTCAACATAGAACTTGGCACCGAAATGCAGCAGTTCGAGTTGCCACGTTCCGAATAGCACACAAAGGTAGACAGGAAAATGAGAGAAGAGAATCAATAGAATTTAGATAAGTATAAGAGTGAAACAGAATGAGTAATGGTAGAAAAGAATATGGAGGTTAAAGAGACTGAATACATCTGCGTAAGCCATTGACAACGATTTTGAGCCATGTCACCTATTGTCTGTCTCCAGCCATTGATTCTTCGAGTCCCGAGGGTCCAAACCCGGAAGTCTGCATCTCCCTACCTGACTCAGTTTAAATGTCAGGGATTTCATGGATTGATGCCATGTTTTTGTTTGGCCACCACTTACTCTTTTCCAACCTGCACCTATATCAGCTAGTTATGCCCGTCCGGGGAGGCGATGGCTAGGCATGCGCAGCACGTGACCTAGCCATCTCATTCTATGTAACTTCATAGCCTCTTCGATTGATTTTCCCTCTTTGCCCAACACTCTACGCCTAACGTCAACATTACTTACCTTATTATACCACCTAACGTGAGAAAGAGATCGTAGACATCTATGATCAAAAACAGTCAACGTTTTCATGTCTTCAACTCGTATTGGCCATGTTTCAGAGTCATAGAGAAGGACGGAGCGAACTGCTGAGCAGTATACACGTCCCTTGGTTGATAGTCGGATGTCACGCCTACGCCAGAGACGGTGTAAGTTAGCGAAAGCAGCCCGAGCTTTCTGGATCCGTGCTTTGATTTCGTCACCAATCAATCCGTTGGTGCTGATACAACTTCCCGAATAGGTGAAGTGGTCAACATGTTCTATCACTTCACTCCCTATCACTAAGCTAGGAGTTGACGTAGTCCAGTCCTGTAGCAGCATCTTACATTTCACAGGGGCGAATCGCATGCCAAACATACGGAGATTGCTGCTCAAGGTGTTCAGAAGACTCTGCATTCCGTCAGCATCCTCCCCTAACAGGACTATGTTGTCTGCATATTCTAAGTCCATAAGACTGTTCCCTGGTAACAAGTCGATTCCTAAGTCGTTAAGTTCAGTTAAGGATATTTCAATTAGCATATCTATGATGAAGTTAAACAGAAAAGGGGAAAGTGGACATCCTTAACGGACACCACTGGTTGTTATCAATTCAGATGACGATTCCCCATAAGCCCTTACATGGCTACGTGAGTTTGAGTAGAGTGCCTTGATTAGTGCAATGTACTTTCTTGGCACTCCCTTCACGGTCAAACATTGCCATAGTACCTCTCGATTCACGGAGTCGAAGGCCTCCTTCAAGTCAAGAAATATGGCAATTGTTGGACGTCGAAAAGTGTGTCTATGTTCTAGGATCTGTCGAAGAGTGAAGATATGATCTATGCACCCTCTACCTGGCCTAAAGCCCGCTTGATTTTCCCTCGTTTGTTCCTCCCGAGTTCGGCTTAGTCTGTACATGATTACTGAGCCTAGAATTTTAGAGACTATGTTCGTTAGGCTGATTCCTCTATGATTATCACATGAGGACTTGTCTCCCTTCTTGAATACTGGTATAATAAGTGACTTACCCCAGTTTGATGGAACCGTCTCTGATTCCCAGACGTTACCTAGTACCTTAGTTAAACTATATACTAGTATGTCACCCCCATATTTAAACACCTCCGGGATAATTCCGTCGGGTCCTGCCGCTTTGCCTCGTTTCAAATTACAGATAGCTTTTGTGACCTCATCTACAGACGGCGGGCCAGTGTCTATATCCCATTCGGGTGTGTGCTGGATGGCGGGGAGGCTCAGTGTGGCTGTAGGCAAGTTAAATTGTTCCTCAAAGTGTTCTTTCCAGCGTTCGAAGTGTCTATCCTGAGAGCTATTTTTCTCACAAATAGTCTCACTTATGATTTGCGTTCTCCCACCCGTTTCCCTGATGAGTCTAAAGAGTTGCCTAGTGTTGCCTATCGCCGATGCTTTTTCCATCTCTTTCGCCTTTGTCAACCACCACTGTTCACGGTCCTTGCGGAGACTTTTCATAAGTTTCTTTTTGTGCAGCTTTCGCTCCTCATTGAATTCGGAGCTCACCGGAATAAGTCTTCTAGCATCTATCAGTTCGGATGAGGCAGTCGAAATCCAATGGTTTTTACTCACCTTTGGATTTACCTTATTCACAGCCTTTACAGCTGTATCTATGGCTGACTGAATATTTTTCCAGGCTTCTTCAGGGTGAGCGCAGCTGTCGGACACAGATATGTGTTTAGCTAGTTCTTCCTCAAATAGGGTCTTAGTTTCCTGATCGAGCTGGAGACGTGATGGGTTTACCGCCAGCTGTTTCCTACGTCCGTTCAGTCGTTAGCACACACGGGCGCGGACCAGTGCGTGATCGGTATCTACACACGTGTTCCAGAAGGAGCGACAATCCCCTACCGACCCACGCCAACGATAGCTTATTGCTATGTGGTTTATTTGTGTCCAGCGTTGGTTTGATGATGGGGGTCGCCAGGTCAAACAGTGTCTCTCCTTGTGTTTGGAGTTAGTGCTTACAAGAAACAAGTGATTATCTGAACAGAACTGTAGGAGACGGTCACCGTTGTCGGTTCGCTGGCACGGAATTCCGTATGTGCCACCGACATTCTTCTCAGATTGACACAATTTCCCCACTTGAGCATTAAAGTCACTAGCTAAAACGACTATATCTGAGCGTTTAGCCTTTCGCAGCAAACTAGACAGCTTTTGGTAGAACTCATCCTTCGTTTCATCCGAACTGCAGTCAGTGGGGGCGTAGGCGGAGATTACGAAAAGGCATCGGCGAGTAGTGCAGTCCTTTCTCCTTTTCACTGATCCGTTCAGACGGACAGCACACATTCGGCTATCTACCGGGATCCAGTCAAGTAACGTCTTTTCTACCCTAGTACTCAAAGCTATCCCAACACCAGCTAATCCTCGTAAGCTAGCTGTGGCATCTCCTGACACCCTCAAGGTGAATTTTGTAGATTCATCCTGTTTGCCAGGTGGGGTTAGGTGGATAACCACACTTGGGTCTTGTATGCGTGTTTCTGAAACACAACATACATCAATGGCTCGGGATGCCAGAGTCTTGGCTAGTGATGCCTGTTGTCCTATTTGGCAGTGTCCTAACATTAAATGCCCCTATATGAAATTGGCGACGTGGCTTAAGGGGACAATCGATGGTGGTTTTTTGGCTTCCGTCGTTTTCAGTGCACACAGAGTGAAGAGGAAGTGAAGAGCCATTAAGTGGAGGAGTTGCATTGGTGGGAGGAAGGCAAAATAATAGATATGAAGATGAAGACAAAGGTGAGTGAGGATCATAGAGGTTGCGCGTGCACTTCGGATTGTGAGGGCGTGCTTTCTGAACTTTCTGTCTACCCGTTATCCAGACGGTTGGTTCCTGCGAGAGTAGCCCACCGGGTCATTGTGACATAGAAGACCGACCACGTCCACGTTTGTGTCCTCGATCCTGACGGCGGCTTTCCAATTTAACGTTAATATAACCTTGTTATTACAGATTATGTTCTAAATCAGCTATTCAATTTATCGAAATAGTAATCAGTCATCGACACTTTATGACTTTACTTACATCAAGTTCTATCGCTCCTGGAGGAATGACATGCTTTCCATGTAAATTTATGTTTGTATGATAACATCATTATTGACAACAAGCACCAGTCATTATAAATGGTAGGAGTTTGCAAAACGTAACCTCTTTCACTTATTTGCAGGAGGATTGGACAAACTGAGAATACTGTTGGGGCGACACCGTACGCCAGGCTATTGAGTGAAAGATGGCTAGTCGGTCGTCTCATGATGACATGGAGATGAGAGTTTATGAGAAATCTTGGAATCAGCCAAAGATGACTGCAGAGGGCAGGATGAAACGGAGATGTTCTGTCCTAGTCCTGTGTTGCACTCGGATTCACGCGGAGTGATAACTAGATAATACGCTATCGTCAGTAAATATAAGTGTAATTCTTTTAGACGAGACTTGGGTATGGTAATTTCCATTAGGCTCTCAGTTATATGTTAGCATACGTGACTAGCTGCGTTAGTGGTGAAACACTCAGGTATATGAGTTCTCCTCATTTACCCGTCATTCTCGTAGTTTTTTGAGTGGATCTGATGATATTTTCAGCACACATATGCAATCATTCAACCGGTTAGAACACCAGGTTTCTAAAGATACCATTAAGTATACTGAAGGCCACAGTCTGAAGTAGTGGACATATCTTCGAGAGAAACGATATTTTGCTACAATTCGAACGAAATTTACCATCGCCTGTACGAAAAATGAGTATTTTTTCACTAGTTTTACCATAATTTAAATGTATACGACCAAACAGTCGACATTCAGTTATTTAAAATCATAAGACATTGTTTTGTGTACTGACAGTGTACTTCATGCACGATAAAACTCAGACAAATATTTGCTCAGTTGTGAGTCACAGTGAACATTATCTAAGTCTCATACCTTTCATATGCAAATGTGCATTGATCGTTGGTGTTTAAACGGTCGCGGGTTGTTAGAGTTTCGTAGGACCACGCCGTATGGATTCCTCCTGATGGAGTTGTATCAACAATTCCTTCGGGCTGAGACTGTTATTAAGACCATTGTGAAGGAAATAGAAGAACATCGATTGGTTACGCTTCAAGAGATATGTAATACTATAGGAAATGTGAAAATAACTATATTCAGTGGGGGAACAGTAAGCTACAGTCACTTAATTATTTACTTTTAAGGGGTTGAAAGTACTCTTGCTTTGTCTGAGACTCCGGGGACTCAAAAGCTCCAGGCGAAAGTGAGTATACAATCCAGCAGGTCCCTTAAATCGTACCAAAATGTATCAAAACTCAGGCCCCGGGTCTCCGTTGACGGTGCTGAAGGACACTGGAAAGTCAAAACAACAACTAAGAAGTAGAAGGAAGAGTACTAAACAGTCGGTGCTGGTAAATGTAAGTGAAACGGGTCCCTTATTTCTGAAATGATGTCAGGAAGGGTGTTTTGGTACACTGGTATTTTCAGTAGTGTATCCTGAGAAGTTGGACAGAGATTTCTGGTCCTACTTATTCAATGTATATCCATTGGTTAGCATTCATTCCATAGACTTTTCTGCCCACTTTGGGAAAGTTTGTCTTTCCACGTCGTTTAAGATAAGTTTGGGTCGACTTCCCCTATCCTCCCAACCTTGTGAAACAAACACTACTAAGTACTGGGTTGTCAGCCATTGTCTTAAGGATAGATTTATTAGCCAAAGTATACAATGTTTTTCAATGTCTATTTTTTGAAGTAAATTAATGGATCTAGTCGGTTGTAGCGAACTTGTGGAGTACGTAACAATATGATTGTACACTTTTTGGTTAGATGCTGAAATTAGAGACATTGTACATGACTCTTGTTTAAAACGATTCATGTTTAAATATATATAACTTCCGAGTACAATTCGAAATACGGTATATTGTTGGTATGTAGTGGTTCAAATTTGAAAGAAAGCGTCAGTTCAAAAACCGGTGGACGCTGAACTGTTATAGCCTAGCTCTTTGTACCTACATGTATATAATTTTTGGACTTCTGTTGGTGTAATTCAGTGTCAATTATAAAGTGCTTTTTCTCAAGTCGTATTCTGCTTCTCCGCTCTACCCTGCGTGCTTGATCTGTGTAATTGTCTGTGTCTTATTACAGGTAGCTTCGCCTTCTCGCTGGCCATTACTGTCTACTTGCTCCACTCATACCGTGTTGTATACTTTGGATTTATTGCAGGAATCTATTATCCTTATCCGAAGACAACTCTACAACCGGCACACAGCTTCTACCAGTAGACACGATTCCGATAGTGAACACTTCTGTGGATTATATTAATAATTTGTAGCAGTGGACTTTAACAAGATATCCAAGTAACCTTTTTATTAATATAACTCATTGCTGCATTTTTGATAACATATTTTCACACTATCATCTCATTGACTTGGAT
Organism: Trichobilharzia szidati; assembly: GCA_944472155.2. NCBI lineage: Eukaryota > Metazoa > Platyhelminthes > Trematoda > Strigeidida > Schistosomatidae > Trichobilharzia > Trichobilharzia szidati. Next base: position 264,934 of record OX235279.1, read on the forward strand.
TTTTATTCGCATATTTGTTATGCTTGTAGTGTACATTGAACTTTTCTTTTAACTCCCTCATCCAATTTTCGGCGCTACTCCACCCCTGCCGCTAACAGCCCTTACGCTGACGTTCTCCAGTTCTTTGCTAACCTTTTCAAACCGGTTTGCAAACTACCTTGTGTGACTTCTACTGTCACTCATCATATTGTGACGACTGGTCCACCTGTATTCGCAAAGCCACGGCGATTGTCCCCAGAAAAACTCCAAGCCGTAAAGGCCGAGTTCGGACACATGTTAGACATGGGGATAATCCGTCCATCCAGCAGCCCATGGTCTTCACCGTTACATGTGGTGCCTAAAAAATAACGGGATAGACTTGAGGCCTTGTGGGGATTACCGCAGACTTAATGCACAGACCGTCCCAGATCGCTACCCTGTGCCACATATACATGACCTTACGTCTTCCCTCAAAGGCGCAACGGTATCGGTATCAGTTCTCCAAGACTGCTAAGTATCACATTCAAATCCCAGGAGCAGTTGGCCATATTACTTCAACGGTGGTACCAGACCAAGGGGAAAATTGGAGGACAAATCCGATGCTGCGAAAGCAGGCCTCGAGCCATAAGGAGTCAGCAAACTGAGGCCTTAATACGTCACCAAGCCTCAGTGACTCTAGAGCAATGCGTTACTGAGAATAACAGTCTGTGTCGGAATCGACCAACTAGTCCCAACATCAAGTCCCCCACCAGCAGACAACTTAACTTCAACTGCCCCACGACACTCTGAGTTTGTGAGACTCACTGTAAGCTACCTTTATAGCAATGTGAGAGGACTGAGAGGAAAGGTAGGCGAACTCAGAAATCTCCAGTCTCATTCTCACTGAAACCTGGCTAACCACCACTATCTCCGACAACGAAATCAGTATAGGTGATTTGGATCTGGTCAGAAGAGACAGAGATAACAACGAAGAGGGGAGTTGCCATATACTTTGACAGGCAACTTAAATGTATACGCGCAATGGACCTACCACTAATTGAACTCCCAGACTCCATATGGTGTCATTTCAAAGTAGGCCACACCAAGCATTTACTGAGTGGCAGAAATACTACACCTGTTGTTTTTGCCTATATTTATAATTCTAGATAAAACATTAACGGTTAAGATACGTATCCTCAAACAGACAAAAAATCTCGTTTGTAAAACTACTACCCAACACAATAAGTGGAATAAAATGGACATAAACCGACAACATGAAAAAGGTATAACTCACCACAACATCACAAGGACAGATGAACGCTCGTTGGGCACCATATATCCCTCACCAACTGCAACCCACCTTTCCTTAGATAATGTGATGAACTTATATCCATAATGTTGCTGAGCAGTTAATATTCTCAACTCCTGTTGGAACAGCTGAAACTCATAAACCTTCCTCACGCTAAGAAAATACCCACAAGCAGTAGAAATCCATTAATTAATGCGTCCGAAGCTTATAATAATAATAATAATAGTATATTCTCATTTTTGTACATGAGGGACGCCAGTTTACAGGCATCATCAATTCGATAAATTACACATACGATTAGTAAGTATAGTTATTAATGATAATATAATAAGGTACATATTTATTCCTACGAATGTAGGACACACAAGTTGTATAGGCATGGATAAGTATTATTTAGGTGACATATTTAAATTACATGATTTACGGTTAAATAACATGGTTGCTGTCATTTTATCTTTAGTTTGTGGAGAAAATCGGATAACTGGTGATTCAATGGAACACATCAACAAATATAGAGATATTGACTTCGCATTAACAAAAAAACCCAAGTATGCGTTGGATGGATTACATACACTTGGGAAAATAAATAAAGCTTGAAGTCAATTCCCTCATAAAACAATAAAATGCGTCTTACAATAATATATTCCCACTTTATGCACATGAGGGACTCCAGTTGACAGGCATCAACAATATGGTAATAATGCACACATGGAGTAAACATGTTTAAAATTTTCTACTAACACAAAATATATATACAAGGTAAGATAATGAAATATTGACCGTAAGTACACTCTGCATAAGTTAAAACAGTTTATATGGCATAATCCTAGGCACAATTATTGTTTGAATTTGTTGAACATGAGCGAAACAACTGAGTGTTGCGTTACATTCGGTCGATATGGTGGGCTAGTCACAAAAGTATAAAAATGACTTATAAAACGTTACTCAGTTTACCGTAAACGATGTTTTAAGCAATATAAACTGCAAACGGCTCACCACAGCAGTAAGTATCCAGCTAAACATGCAGAGAAGTAATCATAATTCAGCAACTTGTGAATTTTTATTCTTTTCTGTCTGGAACCTGAGTAACTGCGAACCAATCCATACAAAAATGTCGAAAGAGTCATGCAGGAGCAGAATTTTGCCATTGAATGGGTCATTGGTATCTGAGATGCAGCTATCAGTATATTTTCGTCATTTCATAGATATCCAGATTTATTGACGCTGTATAGGTAGTGATTTGGATTTGTCATCATGATCGACCTATGGACGAATATTCAAAATTGGAATACAACTTGTTTGCCTTTCGGATTTACTTAATTACATCGCGTGTTGGGTTTGATTGCTCTGCGATTTTGATATATTCCGCGGTGTCGCTGTGATTATGGGAAGTGTGCATATGCTTTAAATGCATTACTTTGTTGGCTGCAATCCCCACTGAGTGTATACAGCGGGAACTGTGGATTTATGTATTTGCTCATAACTGTGGATAAAATATCGCCGCATTCCTTTTGGAAAGGAGACCAGTTGGTGGATTATAAATAATGTCCAAGTAACTTATATCCTTCCATGTGATGTTGTGGTAAGTCTCGACCTTGTTTTCTCATACTTCATTCATATGTTGATTATGGTTCAGGCTTTGTATCAGGTAGACATAATTCGATCGACTCTTATTTGTATGAGTGTTATTTTCATGACTGCTGCTTGTTTGTCTGAAATTATAGATAAAGGCAAAAGAAACAACAGGTGTAGTCTCTAAGTTCATACATTAAATGTACTTACTCCCAACAATGACATTTCAGATGAAATGAGATAAACATATCACTGATTTCAAAATAACACATCAATGAACTATAATTCAAGGACTCTGCACACAACAAAGTTATGTATGAATATTGACTTCAAGCTTTATTTTTTTCCCAGGCACTTATAATCCATCCACCAAAGACCCGGTTTTTTTGTTAATGCGAAGACAATACTCCTGTATTTCCTGTTGTGTTGCACTCACTGACAATCTAGCAGATTTTTCTAACTGCACAGAAATGATTGTATATAAGTGAAAAGGCTGTTTTATACTACTGGGGTTAACATTTATCAAGTGTATGCATAATCTCCAGCGAACTTGTAAAGCATATCTTGCTACTGCCTGTAAATTGTGATTGAATTATGTGGTTCTATTTCTGTAACAATTTGATGATGCCTGTAAACTGGCGTCCCTCATGTACTGTACTATGAGAATAAATTTATGTATTTATTTATTTACCGATCTCCCACCTGTGGGAGCAGAGCACAACCAGCTTCTGCTTAGCACCATCACAGAGTACGGGAATTGGGCTATGACTAAATCATCATAGCTGGAGATTTCAATGCCCCATCACTGATCCTTCGCTTGGGGTATGCTAAGGGAAAATCCGGCAGAAATCTACTGCAAACCAGTCGAAATACAGGACTGACTGAGAATGTTGGAGACGACACTGGGTGGGACCCTAGTGGAAAGTCATCGAAACTAGACTACATTCTAACTAGTGACCAACTGGTCGTCAAAAATGTCCTGATCATGACTCCTCTAGGAAGTAGTGACCACGCAGTCATAGGTTTTGATCTTGTTCTCTGGGAGCGCTTGCAGTGGGACGTCAAGCGACCATATCTGTGCTATAGCAAGGCGGACTATGCTGAAATGCGGAGGCTTTTGTCCGACGCAGATTGGCCCTTAGCATAGAATGAATTATCTGTGGATGAACACTGGGAAGTGGTAAAAGAGATTATCCATGCAACAATCTCAGATACCGTCCCTTCAGTCACAACACTGCCCAAAAGAAAGTCATCATGGCTGAAGAGAGGCACGCAACGTATTCCGCAAGCAAAGCGGAAGGCTTGGTTTATGTGGCGCGTATCCTAGAGTTAGACCGGCCACGACGAAATGCAAGAGTCAGGAGTGACAGGGGGTCACTCCAGGCTAACCTTGCCAAAAAACTCCTAGCAAACCCCAAAAACTTGTGTCCATTCATGTCGGAAAGAAAACTAACCAACCAGGGGGCACGCGCCTTAGAAGGCCTAAACGGTCAATATCTAACTAGTCTGAAGATGTCGGAAACATTCAGTTTAGCCTTCGCCAAACAGTTAAACAGCAAAGTTAGTATTACCGGTACGGACCAAAATGGTGGCATTACTATTTCACTGGGGAAGACCTAATTGCTACTCCCCAAATAAACCCCACAATAGTACTGAGAAACGTACAGCGACTCACACCTGAGAAGTCGTCACGTTGTGACGAAATCAGGCCATCTGTTCTGAAACAGTGCGCCGAAGTTCTCTGTAGGCCCTCATGCGACTTGTTCCAACACTCCATGGAATCGGGGAAACCGACAAGGGAGTGGAAAGGAGCCATCCTTTCTCCGATCTTCAAGGGTGGAAATAGGCAAAATGCCACTAGTTATAGACCAGTAGCTCTACTCCCAGTGGAATCAAGAAAGTATTATTGGAAAGTATTATTCACGATCACATCAGGGATCGCCTCGACAGGTCTAATATGCGCCATGAAGACCAACACGGTCTAAGGAGAGGCAGATGCTGCGTTACTAACCTACTATCAGCTTGGGACGATTGGACATCATACTGGCGTATGAATGTTCCAGTTCATGTGGTCTTCCTAGACTTTGACAAGGCATTCGACACTGTTCACCATGACCTTCTCCTACACAAACTAAGCTAGGCAGGTGTAGGTAAGCCACTTCTGTCATGGTTAAAGGACTGCCTAGCTGAAAGCCAATTTTGCACTAAGGTCAATCGAGTCCGATCATCCTGTCACAGCTCGTCATCAGGAGTGTTGCAGGATTCTATCCTAGTGTGGTGAGAGCAAGCTGCTAGCCAATTGGTAGACATTGATCTACGCTGATTGGTGGAAATTAATCTAGGCTGATTCAACAACCGATCACAGCTGACCTAGACGTGGACAAATATGATTCGCAGACAAGTGGCTCACATTTCCGAGAAATATCGAAAACGAGAAAGCAGAAGACTGCGTTTGTTTGCAAACAACCAATCAGAAGACCGCCTTCTTTCTGCGGGCAGAGCCTTATTAATGTACGTAAAATACATATAAATACCTGTTGGTTTTCGTAATAAAACTGATCTGTTGCCTGGCCCTTGTCTTCTGTTGTTACATTTGGTGTCGCTGCCTACCGACAAATGGAAAGCCTATGCCCTGCAGTTTTTGATGGAGACATATGGATCTTCGGGCAGGACTTCGAGGCTTCTTCGCAGTCGAGTGGCGTTCAAGATCTGTCAGCGATGAGGCTGCTACTTGGGACGCTGCTGGGAGGTCGGGAGAAAGCAGCATATGGAAGTGTGGGGCGAAATACCTACGAATGTGCGACAGGGTCAGGCAAACAGTTTCCAAAGTGGGAAGGACCATATATGGTCACGTTGAGATGGGGTTACGCAGACACAATCGCAATGGTAAACACCGCGAAACAAGTGGACATCCGCAAGCGCCGAGATTCCAGACAGCAAGATAATAGAGCAAAGCCCCAAGAACCGAGAAGACCGAGCCGAATTCAGTCCAAGCTATTTGACGGGGGGACGAGTGTGGTGAGAGCAAGCTGCTAGCCAATTGGTAGACATTGATCTACGCTGATTGGTGGAAATTAATCTAGGCTGATTCAACAACCGATCACAGCTGACCTAGACGTGGACAAATATGATTCGCAGACAAGTGGCTCACATTTCCGAGAAATATCGAAAACGAGAAAGCAGAAGACTGCGTTTGTTTGCAAACAACCAATCAGAAGACCGCCTTCTTTCTGCGGGCAGAGCCTTATTAATGTACGTAAAATACATATAAATACCTGTTGGTTTTCGTAATAAAACTGATCTGTTGCCTGGCCCTTGTCTTCTGTTGTTACACTAGGACCACTGATGGTTTTGATTTTTATCAATGATCTACCATGCTGTCTAAGCTGCCCGACTCTTCCATACGCTGACGACGTAAAGATATGGAGAGCGATAATGTGTCTGGAGGACTTAGGCAGGCAGCAGGTAGATCTGAAGCTTCTGGAAGACAGGGTGGTGGCCAGTGGCATGACTTTCAAACTGCAAAAGTGCACAGTAGTGAAATTACACACCTGCAGACTGTAGAATGCAAGTTACACCTTGTACGATGAAAGATTGTCCTGCACAACGTCAGAGAGCGCCTTAGGTCTAGTTCTAACGGAAAAGATACACAAGCGCAAATTACACGGGGGATGTAGCGAGGGCATATGCAGTCATACACTTTACACATAGACAATTAGTTGCACTCACTCCCGAGCTGTTTCTAAGGTTGTACAAAATACACGTCAGACCACACCTTGAAGTGCATAATATTATTGCACCCCCACTGCTTATAAGAGACGCCAACCTCTTGGAAAGAGTCCAACGATGGGCAACAATAGGAGTGGTTGGTCTCCGAAACAAACCATATGATGAAAGTCTAAAGAGATTAGGCCTATTCACAGTTAGCCACCGTCGTCTTAGGGGGATTTAATTACTGCCTACAATATAACAAATGACCAGAATCACCCAAACAAAGGTGTTCTGCCGTTGAGTAGGTGTAGGCCTCCTCGTGGAAATCGTAGAAGGAAAGCTCAACAGAGGGCAAGGACCCAGGTGCACTCCCACATCTTTTCACTGTGGGTTTGCTGTCCCTGGAATTCCCTACCGTCAAATGTAAATATGGGCTTCAGCCGTGTGTCTCCATTGTGTTCGGTTCTCAGCTAGAGTCTTCACCTGGCTCCAAGCCTGATGAAACGTTTTCATCTCCTGTTCGCATAATAATAATAATAGTATATTCTCATTTTTCTTTACATGAGGGACGCCAGTTTACAGGCATCATCAATTCGATAAATTACACGTACGATTAGTAAGTACAGTTAGTAATGATAATATAATAGGGTACATATTTATTCATACAGATACAGGACACACAAGTTGTATAGGAATGTATAAGAATTATTTAAGTTACATATTTAAATTACATGATTTACGCTTAAATAACATGGTTGTTGTCATTTTATCTTTAGTTTGTGGAGAAAATCGGATAACTGGTGATTCAATGGAACACATCAACAAATATAGAGATATTGACTTCTCATTAACAAATAAACCCAAGTATGCGTTGGATGGATTACATACACTTGGGAAAATAAATAAAGCTTGAGGTCAATTCCCTCATAAAACAATAAAATGCGTCTTACAATAATATATTCTCACTTTATGCACATGAGGGACTCCAGTTGACAGGCATCATCAATATCATAATAATACACACATGGAGTAAACATGTTTAAAATTTTTCACCAACACAAAATATATATACAAGGTAAGATAATGAAATATTGACCGTAAGTACACTCTGCATAAGTTAAAACAGTTTATATGGCATAATCCTAGGCACAATTATTGTTTGAATTTGTTGAACATGAGCGAAACAACTGAGTGTTGCGTTACATCCGGTCGATAATAATAATTTATAATAATTTCATATTTTCATATGAACATAAATTTACATGAAAATGCATGCCATTTTTACAGGCTAGTCACAAAAGTATAAAAATGGCTTATTAAGCGTTACTTAGTTTACCGTAAACGATGTTTTAAGCAATATAAACTGCAAAAGGCTCACCACAGCAGTAAGTATCCAGTTAAACATGCAGAGAAGTAATCATAATTCAGCAACTGGTGAATTTTTTATTCTTTCCGGTCTGGAACCTGAGTAACTGCGAACCAATCCATACAAAAATGTCGAAAGAGGCATGCAGGAGCAGAATTTTGCTATCGAATGAGTCATTGGGATCTGAGATGCAGCTATCAGCATATTTTCGTCATTTCATAGATATCCAGATTTATTGACGCTGTATAGGTAGTGATTTGGATTTTTCATCATGATCGACATATGGATGAATATTCAAATACGTACTACAACTTGTTTGCCTTTCGGATTCAGTTAATTACATCACGTGTTGGGTTTGATTACTTTACGAATTTGGTATATTCTGCGGTGTCGCCGTGATTATGGGAAGTGTGCATATGCTTTAAATGCATTACTTTGTTGGCTGCAATCTCCACTGAGTGTATACAACGGGAACTGTGGATTTATGTATTTGCTCATAACTGTGGATAAAATATCGCCGAATTCTTTTTGGAAAGGAGACCAGTTGGTGGATTATAAATGATGTCCAAGTAACTTATATCCTTCCATGTGTTGTTGTGGTAAGTCTCGACCTTGTTTTCTCATATTCCATTCGTATGTTGATTATGGTTCAGGCTGTAAGAGTTGGACTTAGGGTTTGCTTCTAACTGACAATAACACTCTTACAAAACTCCTTCACCGTTTATAACCTTAATTAGTACTCTGCCTACGTGCAAGTACTAAAGAAACGGAATTGAAGTTAGAAGACTCAAAATGCCAAGTTTAACCGGACCGGAATTATATTTACACAACGAGATATGCAATTTGATAAGGAATAAAAAATACACACTTATCTGGATGTGAGACGGCTGTCGGCTCGTAGAGTGTACTAGGTGAAAGTACAGCGAGAGAGCGAGACAGTAACCGTACAGGAGGAACCGGAGTACAAAGCGGAAGTGGAAGTGAAGTTCAACATGTCAGGTTGCATTCATTCAAACAAAAGTTCAAAGGTACAATGTACACTACAAGGCTTTGTATCAGGTAGACATAATTCGATCGACTCTTATTTGTATGGGTGTTATTTTCATGACTGCTGCTTTTTTGCCTGAAATTATAGGTAAATGCAAAAGAAACAACAGGTGTAGTCTCTAAGTTCATACATTAAATGGGCCCATAATTTCTGAAGCTCTTACATGGGAATTAGCACTGGTATCACTTACAAACCCACTTAGTGTGTCATTAAGAGCTTTTTCAAAGGACACCAGTGAGCTTGCTAGTCGCATTTCCTCAGGTAGTTTGTTCCATATTTGGGCATACCTAATCATGAAAAAATTTTGCCTGGTGGCTGTTTTACATTGTTCTATAGCCACCGTACCTTTAGTGTGTCTAAGGTTATATCCAGTGTCTTCTGAAAACCGAGTACAATTAGTAGGGGTATACACTATGTGGTTAAGTAGTTTATAGAAGAGTAGCAGATTTAGTCGCAGTCGTCTTAACCATAATGTTTCTAGTCCTAGAATTTCACATCTGGTAGAGTAGTTTGTGCCGTTTTCGGTTCCGATTACTTTCAGCGTGAAGTACCTCTGTACTCCTTCCACTTTTAGTTTGTCTTCTATGCGTATATTACTAAATATGAATGAACAATAGTCTAGGAGTGGGCGCACACAAATCTTGTACAGTAGTATTCTGGATTCATTTCTGTAGAAGTTCCTGAGTAGGAAACCAATAAGCCTGCGTGATTTCGATACTTGTTTCGAGATATGTTCAGAAAATGATAGATTGTGTGAATATGTCAGTCCTAGATCTAACACAGATTTGAGTCTAGGGATTTTGTGGCCCTGAATTGCTAGGTCGAGTTCTAGGTTAGGACAGCCTATGCAGAGCCAGCCACACTTTTCAACATTAAACTCAAGTCTCCAGGTGTCACACCATATATCCATTTTTGTTAATTCTTCATGTATGGAGTTCATAGTTGTACCGATATCTGTGTTTGTGCAGGTATATATCACCTTTAAGTCATCTGCATACAGCATTGGCTTGCCTATACTAAAGCACTCACATATACTGTTTATGTATATAATGAAAAGGAGGGGGCCCAATACACTCCCCTGGATGACACCACCGCTAATCGGCCTAGGCCTGGAGGTCATCGAGCCAATTTTTGTTGTCTGATTTCTGTCACTGAGAAATGATTTTATCCAGTTGTGGAGGGGGTTGCGTATCCCTAGTGAGCATAGCCTGCTGACTAACAGACTATGTGGGACTCTGTCGAAGGCTCTCCTGATATCGAAATAGAGGATAATTACTAGTTGTCTGTTATCCCTACTTCGTGTAACTTCATTGAGAAAGTCTATGTGACAGGTCACACATGATATATTTTTAAGAAATCCGTGTTGCGACTGGTTGATGAGTTTGTGTTTTAGAAAGTCTGACATTTGGTCTTTGATTACTTCCTCCATGATCCTTGATATGACAGGTGTTATATTGGTAGACCTATAATTACATGCACTAGTTTTGGCCCCTCCTTTACGCTTAGGTAGTATATGCGTGTTTTTCCAAGTTTCAGGGTAGGTCCCAGTCACTAGTGAGAGGGTGAATATTCTAAGTAATAGTACTATCGTACTCGAGCCACCGTTTTTGTATATGATAGATGGTATATCATCTATCCCACAACTACCGTTAGCTTTTAATGTCTTTACCGCTGATGCTACATTTTGTATATTAAAGTTGATTTCACCTAACTCGTAGTTATTTTTGCAAGTTATATCGAGGATTGGAGAGGGATGCGCTTTGGTGTTATTGGAGAACCATTGGTTTAGGAGTTCACAAATAATCTGGGGATCATCATAAATTATACCTTTATGCTCCAAGTGGCCAACATTATTTTCTTTACCCTTGTTTAGTCGTTTTTGCAAGATCTTGCAGAGTTCCTGAGTTTTAGAGGTGCCCCCTAGGGCTTCATTTTCCTCGAGTTGTGCCTTCATTTTATGTCTCTGCTGAAGATTTTTAAACGTTTCATGTATCTGGTGTAATGCAGTAAATTCTTTATATAAATAAAATTTCCTTTTCAATTTCCTTAGTTTTAATCGCGTTTTGCGGTCTATGAAAAGAGTTGGTGTCCTTAAGGCAGACTTAAGGGGTGCGATTGTATCTCTTAACGAACTGACCGTCTTGTAGAAGGTATCAAGTGTCACTTCTAAGTTATCACTGGTAAAGTATTCATCCCAGTCAGAGCTTCTCAAGAGCGTTGGTAGGAATTCCCAGTCGGCATTTCTATATTCCCTATATTGATAGTGAACCGGGGAATTTTTAGGTGTGTGTTTAGTTATTAGTTGAAGAGGTAGGGTGCAGTACAGTATGTTGTGGTCACTGTTGTCGAGTTTAACTCTTGTAGGTTGTCATTAAGCACCTTTTTGAAGGAGGCCAACGTACTTGCTTGACGCATTTCCACTGGTAGTTTATTCCATAACTGTGCATACCTAATCAAGTAAAACTTTTGCCTCGTGGCTGTTTTACATTGTTCGATAGCTACTGTACCCTTAGTGTGTCTTAGTTTGTAGCCATTGTCATCTGAAAGTCGAGTGCCATTGGTAGAGGTAAAAACTAAGTGGTTTAGAAGCTTATAGTAAAGTGTTAAGTTTAGTCTCAGGCGTCTTAGCCGTAGTGTTTCTAGTCCTAGGGAATCACATCTAGTGGAGTAGTTCGCACCATTTTCGGTTCCGAGTAATTTTAACGTGAAGTACCTCTGCACTCCCTCGACTTTCAATTTGTCCTCTATGCGTATACTACTATACATGAATGAACAGTAATCAAATAAAGGACGCACACAAACCTTGTATAACAGAATTCTAGACTCATTTCTGTAGAAGTTCCTGAGTAGAAAACCGATAAGTCTGCGTGACTTTGACACTTGTTTGGAGATATGTTCAGAAAATGATAAGTTATGTGAATATTTCAGCCCTAGGTCCAGTACAGATTCCGGTCGTTGAAGTGCATAGCCTTGAATTGTCAGGTCAAGTTCTAAATTGTTGCAACCTATGCAGAGCCAGCCACATTTTTTGACATTAAATTGGAGTTGCCAGGTGTCACACTATCTATCCATTTTTTTCTAATTCTTGCTGTATGGCGTGTACTGTTATTCCAAGATCCGTGTTCTTGCATTTATACGTCACTTTTAAGTCATCTGCATATAGTATTGGTTTACCTACACTAAAGCATTCACAGATACTGTTTATATATATTATGAATAAGAGTGGGCCTAATACACTTCCCTGGATTACACCACTACTTACTGGTTTAGGCCTTGAGATTATCGAGCCAACTTTAGTTGTCTGACTTCGGCCACAGAGAAATGATTTTGTCCAGCTCAGGAGAGGATCACATATCCCTAGTGAGCATAACCTGCTGACTAGCAGATTATGGGGAAGTCTGTCGAAGGCTTTTGTTATATCGAAATATAGTACAATTACTAGTTCTCTGTCGTCCCTACTTCGTGTAACTTCATTGAAAAAGTCTATGTGACAGGTCACACATGATCTTTTTTTAAGAAATCCGTGTTGTGATGGATTGATAAGTTCATGTTCTAGTAAGTTGTCTGACGCTTGGTCTTTAACCACTTTCTCTATTATTCGGGATATTACCGGTGTTATATTGATTGGTCTATAGTTGCATACACTGGTTTTGGCCCCTGTCTTGTGCTTAGGTAATATGTATGTGGTTTTCCACACTTCGGGATAAGTTCCAGTTTCCAACGAGAGAGTAAATATTCTAAGTAACAAGACTACCATTTCCGTGCTACCATTTTTATACATGACAGATAATAATAATAATTTATTTCTGGAACAGAAACCAGGCATTTTTACAGGCATGAACAAATGTACACTAATTAGAACTTATAGAATATATATGATTTGTTAATCTACAAATAGATTGAATACTGTTAAATTTGAGAGAAATATTTAAAAAGAAATGTACAAATAAGGCAATAGGTAATTTTCGAGATATGCTTTCAACTGAATAATTCATAAGAAATAGCATCAAATCAAAACTGTAATTGAAAAGATGGTATGTCATCTGTTCCAGTACTACCATTAGACTTCAAAGTCTTAATCGCTGAGTCTATATTTTGTATATGAAAGTCTATTTCGCCTAATTTGTGGTTACTTTTGCAGGTCATTTGGAAATTTTGGGTCGGGTGCACTCTGGCATCATTGCAAAACCACTCATTGAGGAGTTCACTTATAACCTGGGGATCATTGTATACCATACCCTTATGTTCCAAGCTGCTTACAGTATTGTCTTTACTGCTTTTCAGGCGTTTCTGCAATATTCTACAAAGTTCCCGAGTTTTGGAGTTACCCACAAGCGCTTTATTTTCTTCAAGTTGTGACATCATTTTGTGTTTATCTTCAAGCCGTTTAAGAGTTTCATGTATTTGGTTTAACGCATTAAATTCCTTAAATACATGGTATCTCCTTTTTAATTTCTTTAGTTTTAGTCGCGTTTTGCGGTCTATAAATGGAGTTGGTGTCTTTAGAGCAGATTTTAGAGGCGCGGTTGTGTCTCTTGCTGAGCCAATTGTTTTGTAGAAAATATCAAGTGATACTTCTAAGTTATTGTTGATGAAGTATTCTTCCCAGTCAGAACTTCTCAACAGATCTGATAGGAATTCCCAATCGGCATTCTTATAGTCCCTATATTGATAGTGCACCGTGGAATTTTTAGGTGTGTTTAGTTGTTAGTCGGAGGGGTAGCGTGCAGCACAATATGTTGTGATCACTGTTATCAAGTTTATTTCCTACCTCTATCGAGATGGGCTCTATTTCATGACAAAGGATTAAGTCAAGAGTGTTTTCATTTCTTGCAGGGAGGCGTACGCACTGCTTCCATCCGCCTACGTCTATAGCTTGTAGTACCTCGTCATGGATTCTAGGTCCTGTACAGGTATCCCAGTTTACTCCAGGTAAGTTGAAATCGCCACAGACTTCTTTGTAGTCAAAGTCCAGCGTAGCTACATGCTCTAGTATTTCTCCAATAGTTATATCAGTCATTTCAGAGCTATTAGAGGGTCTGTATATACATCCCACGAGAATTTTATTTTCGTTTGTGTGGATGCTTATCCACTTAGATTCAGGGAGTTTGTCAGTAGTTGGGTTATTGAAAGTATTGGAGTTAGTGGATTTAGAGGCATATATTAAGCAGCCGCCTCCTCTTTTGTCAACTCTATCGTTCCTACAGATGTCGTAGTTGTCTATTACTAGCTTTGAGTCAGGTATATCAGTAGTAAGCCAGGTTTCAGTCACCATTATTAGTGTTGGCCGTTCTGTGTATGCCAGGCAGCGAAGCGATGTTATTTTATTAAGGAGAGATCTAGCATTCAGGAGCATAATCGTTAGTAAACCAGAGTTATTGGAGGAGAGGTTAACATGGTTACTTGTTACTATCCCTACGTTATGTTTGGAGGGGCTCTGAGGTGAGACAGAGTCAGTGTGTGTACTATTTCCTGGATGAATTGTGCAGCGAGTGGGGCTATTGTTTGCTGCATCCGAAAATAATCCTGTTGCATGTTTTGACTTTTAGCATCCATAGGTGGGTATCTGCGTTCATTTACTGGTGATATATAGTTTGCTTGATCTAGGTACCCTGTGTTAAGATTACCTTGGTAGTTGTACCTCATGGGTCTTTCATAGTCGTATGCATATTGGCTCACATCACATGTGTGAGTGAAGTTATTGAGAGGGTCAAGTGTCGATCCAGACTCATTATGTTGCTGAGGTTTAACATAGATAGTGTGAGTTTGGACGAGAATATTCATTAATATGGCGCCCATATGAGTCCCGTTTAGTGCTCCATATATCCTGATGACCCATTCTACGTTGCATTCCCAAGTTATGTGCGTTGCTAGGCATATTACTCCTAGTTCGGGAAGGGGTGTTCTTACTCACATGATGGATGACGTTTTAGGGAATATGGTTTTTTACCCATGCATTGTCATTTTTTAGACTGACATGTTGCTTATTAGACTTATTGAGAGGGAGGTATGTCGAAGTCTGGAGTGGGACTCTAGGCTTTGTGGTCTTTCTTGCAGTTTCTACTGCGGCACTCTCGGGCTTGCATTCATATTGGGTGTGGTCTGCCAGTGGTTTCTGGTCAGCCATAGTTTGTGAGTCAATATCAACCTCATGTATGTCAGCAGGTTTTCCAGATGTGCTCTCATGTACTTTAAGATTGCACCCAGTGACACTGCTCTTACTGAGTTTCGAGTCGCTTTTACTTGCCGGTTTTTTTCCCGACACCATACAGGTGACTTGCTGTGCTTCTGTGTCCGTCGACACTTTAGCACTGATACCAGGTGCATTTCTCGGTGTGTTCGAAGGAGTTCTTGGTTGCTTGCCTTTGGTTAGTTGTTTTATCCGAGACTACTTTAATAGTCTTGAATTTAGTGGCAGTAGCCAGAAGATCTTCGGCCTTCTTAAATCGTTCAGCTATTATGTAGCTGTCCTCAGGAACTGTGCTGATATTTTGTGTTACCCTCTTACTAATATTTTTAATGCTTCCTTTTCCAGTAATGTTCTACCTTCTGCATGGAAAAACATTAAAATTGTCCCTATACCAAAACAATCTTCTGGTACCGATAGTAAATTTAGGCCTATTGCAATTACTTCTCCTTTTTTAAAATTGATGAAAAAACTACTTTTACTTCGTCTTGAACCTTCATTGAAAGCTTTTAATGACCCTAAGCAATTTGCATATAAACATGGTAGAAGTACCTTGGATGCTGCGGTTGTCTTATATCATAATGTTGTTTCTTGTTTAGACAAAGGTGCCAAATATGTTCGTGGTGCTTTCCTAGACTACACATCTGCGTTTGACTCTGTACCTAGGGGCCTTTTATTAAATAAGCTCTCCTTGACGCACACAGCATCCTGGGCTAAGAGTTGGTTGCATTCTTATTTTTCTGATAGAATGCAGTATACTGCATATAATGGCAAATCTTCTTCTGCTTTGCTTACAAAAGCCGGTGTTCCTCAAGGTGCCGTCCTCTCTCCCTTTCTTTTTTCTTTCTTCTTACATGACCTGCCACATTTAAACGAAACCAATTTTGTCAAATATACTGATGATCTGACTGTATCACTGCCTATCACTTCTGAGTCTGACTGCTCCAAACTTAATAGCTTTCTGTTGGACATCAGCATGTGGTCTAAGTCAAATGGTCTTATGTTAAATCCTTCCAAATGTCAGGCAGTTAACTTTACCTTCAACCATCGACGTGACATACATGAACTAGTTAGTTCCCATGATGCCTGTAGCATAGATGGTACAGAAATTGAAACCAAATCAAGCATTAAATGCCTTGGATTAGTTCTTTCCTCGGACCTTTCATGGTCATCTCACATTTTATTGGTCTCTAAGAAAATGTTTCGTCTTACCTTCTACATTAAAAAGTTAAGACAACAAGGTATCAGCCAACCTTTAGTTCTGCGATTTTTAAACTCCTGTATTTTACCCATTTTACTTTATTGTTCTCCATTAATCTTTCCTGGGCTTCTTAAAAAAGACGAAGGGTATTAAATGCTGTGAGTAGGGCTTGTGGTTTGCCACTGCGTGATCTCGCCAATACTATAGTCGAGAGACACGTAAATTCCTGTAAAAATTGGGCAAAGGCCGTACTGTCAGACCCTCTGCACCCTCTTTATTCACAATTATCCCCTTGTATCTCATCAGGTAGAACGAGAAGTCAATATAAGAAATTATATGCTCGTACCACTAAGTACAAAAATTCTACAATACCGTACTTAGCCCGTATTTTATGTGATGAAGACACTGTTAGACGTGAAACATATAAGTTACTATGTAATTAGCATAGTGAATCGACCCTTTCATTGTTCATCTTTCTGTAATTCTATGGTGTCACCTTTCCTATCGTTTAATTATAACTTTGCTATTTTTATTTTAGTTGTTATTACTATTATTACTATAATTTTATATTTTTCTCCTTATCCCATACTGTAATTGCTACATAGCTCCTATAAAAACGTTTTGTCATCATTATTATGTATTAATTATTCCGTTTAACTATTTTCTTTTGTTTGTTGTTGTCGTTTTTGAGTAAATTAGATGCAATACTGTACTGAATGCTGAAAATTCCTTGCTGTATCATTAATACTGTTTTTGGAATAAAGCAAAAATTATTATTATTATTAGCTGTCGAACCTAAAGAGTATGGGACATGGATGCTTTGGGTCTTTTTTACTTAGGCGAATGCACTGACAAGGTGCACTCAAGAGATTTGCAGCCTTCAACAATGAGTGCTGGACCAACTTTATGGGTCCGCTATCTGGTACATAATACACTATAGCGTTTTGTTACGAAGCCAGCCTTTTAACAACTTCGCTGGATAGAAAGTCAATGGCGTTTTCTAACTCCTTCGCATTTTATGAGTCAGTAGGCGTCATTCTAGAAGTCATGTTAAAGAGCTTTGGGATTGTAGGATCCTGCAGTTCCTTTTTCATAAGTGAGATAGTTTCGGGTATACATTCTAATGAACTTAACTTCGTTTCTAATTCATCTATCTGTAGCTGCATCTCTTTAATAATGCATGTTAAGTAAGAGAGCTCTACGTTTTCAGACAGAACATCTTCCACCTGTATTACAGGGGTCAGAGTTATGTTCGAGTCTTTTCTGTTGGGTGAACTACTAATAATAAGGGGTGGTAATGTGTTATTAGACGAGATGGTGCTATTTTCTAAATTACTGGTGTTCACACGAACACTCTTTTTAGAATTTCGGGCCATCGCTATTAGAGATCAATCAACAGTTAGCAATAAATGAATATAAACGAATACACGTGCGAAAGCGTCACCTGGTTCGAACGTACCGGGTCGTAATGATCGACAATGATCAGCATAAATGGGAGGAACCTGAAAGAAACAACCTCTTTTACCTACCTGTGGAGCATCGTTTCAACTACAGGCCGAACTGACGAGGCTGATTAACGAACTTAAGTACTTCAAATGCTATTTCAAATCTCATCTTTACCTAATCCTCATAAATGCTAGATCTGTTCTAAATAAACTACCGATGCTCAGAGCACTCACAGTAATATACAAACCCCCTATAATTGTCATCACTGAATCCTGGTGTAATTCGAACATACTGGATGATGAGATAAGCTTAGATAACTACACACACTTTCGGTGTGACAGGGAAGGTGGTAAGGGAGGGGGTTGTCTTATGTACTTACTGAATGCACTTACTGTATCACAGCTAGAAAGTAGTACACTTAACATGCCTGAGACTTTATGGGTTAACTTACACTTAAATAACGCAATAGTATTAATTGGATGCACATACAGAGCACCTGGCACCTTTAGTAATTACGAGACCCAACTTATTAATACTCTAGAACAATTATCCACCCTCCACTACGATCATAAGATCCTATGTGGAGACTTTAACTTACCAGAAATCAACTGGGAAATACCCACAGGTCCAACTAAACTTGATAAGTTCTTAGGCACACTGGATATACTTGGCTGGAAGCAGACCGTCACAACCCCTACAAGAGGTAATAACGTACTAGACTTAATCTTCTGCCACAATATAAGTCCCCTTTCTACCCTAGTAGGTTCTGAGTTTTCAGGGAGTGACCACAAAACAGTGCTGTGTGCACTGCCACTTCCGTCAAGTAGCAATGCAGCCCATACCCCTACTTCACAACAAATAACTTACAGGAACTACAGTAAGGCAGACTGGACTCTAGTAAAATCAATGCTAAGATCCTCAGAATGGAGTGAGTACTTCTATACTGATAGCCTCTCGAAAGCTCTAGACATCTTTTACTATAACTCCAACACATGCTTAGATGCTGTCATCCCATTTCAAACACTAAAGTTTTCCCCACATAGAAAGTCATTCATAAAGCCAAAGGATCGTAGGAAACTGAGAAGACTGTCAACAAGTTACTTCAGGCAACACGACTTTAGCACACTAGGGCCAATACTTAGTACTTTTAGCTCCATCTCGCAAGCTCATAACTTGCGTATGAAAAATGAAGAATGCACTGCACTAGCCAGCACCACCAGAGTAGGTGCTCTCACAGAAGTACTAAAGAAACGAATGAATCGCCAAAGCCATAAAATTTCTCTCCTTATAAACAAGGGCAAACTATACAGCAACCATGCAGACATGTGTGAACTGTTTAATGAGACGTTTGCAGCTAACTACCTTAAGCCTACAAGTCCACTTCTCGGTTTACAATCTACAATAGAACTCCCTTCATCTTCAACGCTGCAACAAATCACTACAGTTCATTTCACTTACTCTAATATTAACCAAGCAATCGGATGCAAATTGTCAGGTTAGGTTCCCACACATCCAACCCCGTTCGGATAACAAGTGGAGTCATACAAGGTAGTGTTCTAGGTCCACTGTTATTCCTGTTATATTTCAATGATATTTGCGACGTTATTAGACATGGCAGACCTTTCCTATTTGCTGATGACATCAAAATAGTATACCACTCATTTAGAAATGAAGTGTCATGTGTATTTGATAGGATTCAGGATGATATTGATAGGGTTCAATTGTGGTGTAACACGTGGAAAATGAAGTTTAACGTTGAAAAATGTGGTGTGCTATGCTCCAAAGGCATTTCATCCGAACTTTCCATCTCCCTACACAACAATCATATTCCTCGTCTGCCGCTTACAACAGACTTGGGTCTAAAATACACTCCAGAATTTAGCCTAACGGAATACGTTAAATTACAAGTATCAAAGGTTAAAAGGCTTTTTGGGTTTTTATTCCGAAACTTTAAAGCGTGTGAATCCAAAATTATGCTGTACAAGTTATGCATAAGGCCCTTACTTGAATTTTGTCCTCCTGTCATGGACAGTGTTTCCGTAAAAGACAGGTGCAAATTGGAAAGCCTACAAAGGGCGTTTACCAAACGTCTAGTAGGTGAAAATCTTTGCATTTCCTACTACGACAGATGTAACATATTTGACTTGGAACCCTTATGGGTCAGACGACTGAAGTTTAACCTAAAAATTACATTTAGGATCGCTAAAGGGCTTATATATTTCCCCCACAATGAATTTACTTTTAGTTCACCTAAGAAATATAACCTTAGAAATAAATCTTCATCTTTTGAAGTGCCCCGCTGTCATACAAAGTACAGATCAAATTCTTTCACTGTCAGATACCGCTGCATTTGGAACCGTCTTCCAACTGAAATTAGAAACAGTCCTACCCCAAAAACCTTCTCATCTCTGCTGAACAAATATTTTATCAACACCGGGTTAGAAGGCGTATGTGACAGACTAAAAATCAGAGATCTAATACGGCACTCCACTGACCCTCACTGTTAGCTCCCGAAATCTGTGATCTCTATGTTTGACTCTACTTTCACTATGATTGTTTTCACAACCCCAGTCACCTATTCTCAATCAGCCTTAAATTTTAATTATTTCTTCATTCAAATATTTAAAAAAAATTTTTTCACATATCACTGATAACATGGTATTATGAGTATTTCAGCATGCTAAGAGTTCAGTCTCAAGTTCCAGATGCAAATCAACTGAAGACGACTGGTATTAAAATGTCTCTGGAGACTGCCTAATGCTACTTGTTAGCATTAAGGCCCGAATGTTGGTAGTCTAAATAATCAACTATACGGTGAGTCCTAAATAGTAATGAATCCTATCTTACTGTTCTATAACTATAATCTTGTGTAGTCAAATCTTTCGGAACAAGATATTATAAATTACTACTACTTATATGTTTAATGCTACATGATTATGCACTGTTTTCCGAAATTACATTTGTTTATATCGAAAATGTAGACTCGGATAGTCTATTTTCCTTATACTTTTATTATTGTTCCTCTCCAAAATACTGTAACAGATGAAACATACATGACGGTCTTCTGAAAGTAGTCACTCATGCCATGACTTCGAATGAGTTGACAAATAAATATTTTTTTAAAAAAAGAAAAGTTTGTGGCATATTATAACAGAAATTAAAAGATATATATGACAAAAAATGAAGCATTTTGCCAGGGCCTTGCACAAAAAAGGTGGGAGGGTGGTGATTGCTAGTCAGCGGATATGATGGTGGGGACATATGAGAACCACCCTTATCTGTGGGACAGCACTCTATTGCTAAGGCTCCTGAGTTCGAATGGCTTCTGCAGAATAAGAGAATAAATAAAATTTAAAAAAAAGACAACAGAAGTTGAAAATTTGCCTAAAGCTGAAGTTTAAATAACAAACTCCTCGAATGCAAGTACATGGTATGAGTCCCCTACTTCAGAAGGACACCTAAATGTATACTTCAGAAAAACAGTAGTTATTATTAAGCCCTCGCTTTTCTTCTACATAGTTCACGCACTTTGACTTTTGTGTTTAACTCC
The DNA here is from genome assembly GCA_944472155.2 of Trichobilharzia szidati. Classification (NCBI taxonomy): domain Eukaryota; kingdom Metazoa; phylum Platyhelminthes; class Trematoda; order Strigeidida; family Schistosomatidae; genus Trichobilharzia; species Trichobilharzia szidati. The sequence goes on from OX235279.1 coordinate 286,282, forward strand.
TATTTAACCTATATAAGTAGGTAAAATTATCATCTTTTTTCACTTAAACTTTTTTTTCTTTTCGCAAGAAAGACCAGAATTCCATCACTAGAAAATCTCAGGGGGAAATAGTATTTTTTAAATGAAAAAAAAACAAAAAAATGATGAGCCCCATGTTTTTTTTACATATGTTTTGAATTATTAACACCTATTATATACTTCTGCACCTCTCTGTCGGTTTCCTTGTGTCTTCTTCTCTTTTCAAAGGTACTGCCTTAAACGAAGGCACTGAAACATTGCCGCTATCCTCGGAATATTGCTAGCCCACCTGGTGAATAACGGAACCACCTCTATCATGAAATCTGTTGACAAGTTCAAAGTTGGTCTCATATACAACTGGAAATGTCACAATTATGGTGTACTTACCGGTGAATTTGAAGTTTTATGGACTTTCAAACACTATGAATCATTTAATTACAATTACTGTTCATTCCGCATCTCTTATATTTCACGTCAGCACCTGTACGAAAATGCTACTTACCTTCCACAATTAACGTAATCGTTTATAATTCCCGCGTGAAATTGACATACCGTATTTTTTTTCAATTACAGTTTTGATTTGATGCTATATCTCATGAACTATTCAGTTGAAAGCATATCTCGAAAATTACCTATTGCCTTATTTGTACATTTCTTTTTAAATATTTCTCTCAAATTTACCAGTATTCAATCTATTTCTAGATTAACAAATCATATATATTCTATGAGTTCTAATTAGTGTACATTTGTTCATGCCTGTAAAAATGGCTGGTTTCTGTTCCAGAAATAAAATTATTATTATTACTCTTAAAAGCTCTAGTAGTGCCGGTTTTGACGGTATACCATCGTATCTTTATAAACACGGTGGTTCTGACATTTCCGTTTTGTTACTTAAGATTTTTACAATGTCCCTAGAAAGCCAAACCTATCCAGATAAATGGAAAACGACATTTATAGTACCTAAACACAAATCCGGATCAAAAACTGAAGTCAACAACTATAGGCCAATCAATATTACACCCATAGTATCTAGAATCATTGAACGAATAGTTAAATATGATATCCTCAAACATATGCTCAGCTGCAATATTCTAAGTCCAAACCAACATGGATTCCTAAAATCCAGATCATGCATGACATGTCACCTTGACTTCTTTAACTACATAACTAGCAGCCGTGACAAACAACAACTAGTACTTGTCATCTACTTCGACATATCCAAAGCCTTTGACCGCGTTGACCATTTGCTTCTAACAAATAAGCTAAACTCTTTAGGAATAAGTAACCCATTATTAGGATGGATTGAATCATTCCTTAACAATAGGTCCCAAGTAGTTAAACTGGGGTCTGTAAATTTTAAACCTAGTCCAGTCACTTCTGGAGTAGTTCAAGGTAGCGTCTTAGGCCCCCTCCTATTCACTCTATATGTCAACGACATATGCAGCTGTTTCTCATTTGGCAAACCATTCATCTTTGCAGATGATCTTAAAGTAGCTTACACATTCCACTGTGATGACTTAGGGTACTTTCAGAAAGCTGTTCAGGAAGAACTAGACCGAGTAACTGCATGGTCCTCCACATGGAACCTAAAATTCAACCTTAAAAAATGTGGTTGGATCTGTTTCGGTGCACCCTCAATAAATATTAAACTGGTACTTGAATCTCTTGACTTGCCTAAACTCCAAAGTGTTGCTGACCTAGGACTCAGGTACTCTAGTGACTTGACATTTTCTGAGCAAGTGGCAACACAGACGCGTAAATCGAGGATGCTCCTAGGATGCATACTCAGGAATTTCCACAACTACGAGGCGAAATTATTATTATATAAACTTGTGTCAGACCACTACTTGAATATTGTCCATTTATTCTCAGCAGCACTCGCGTAAGTGACAAACTTAAAATAGAAAGTGTCCAACGATACTTCACGTCTAAACTACTAGGATTTGACTGCGAAAAGGACTACACATCAAGGTGTATAACTCTAGGTATCGACCCACTCTGGATGAGACGACTGAGCATTAACCTAACATTCTTCTTTAAAGTCTTGCATAAAATATCATTCTCAGACAGCAAGGAGATACAGTTCTCACCGGAAGGCTCTTACAACCTTCGCAACCAAATGTGCATAGTATCTAGGAAAAACTGTAAGACAGCACTCCGTGCAAACTTCTTCATAGTCATGTACTCTAAGATCTGGAACAGTTTACCCCTAGAAATAAGGACCTGTCACTCTATTATAACCTTCAAACGCTTGCTATATAAACTGCCTCATCCCAATGACTATACCAATCACACCGTACCACTTATTTCTAAAACGCATGAGCTATTAGAACACTATAACGCCTAGACTCATTATTAAATATTACGACACTAAATAAACTCTAAGACTTTGCAAAATTACATGAAAAACAACCAGATTATGGGTAGTGTTTACTATACAATGATATACATTTATAAACATTTATATGTACATAAAATAATAATGTTCTTTCCATATTTACATACTTTATCTCCCTGCTGAGCGTAATCTTCGATAAACCTCCTGGTCGAGGTCGAACAACCCAACATTTAAACTGAAATGACCATTTATGTAAATACAAACTCAAATTCCATGAACGATCCGATGCAACCACTTGAAAACGCTGGCTAACATTCTGTACAAGGATTATTCTTGATCTGATATAAAGAAACAACTGGTTTTCAAGTAGTTTTCAATGTATTATAAATAAATAAATAAATAAATTTATTCTCATAGTACAGTACATGAGGGACGCCAGTTTACAGGCATCATCAAATTGTTACAGAAATAGAACCATATAATTTAATCACAATTTACAGCCAGTAGCAAGATATGCTTTACATGTTCGATAGAGATTATACATACACTTGATAAATGTTAATTCCAGTAGTATAAAACAGCCTTTTCACTTATATACAATCATTTCTGTGCAAAGTTGGAAAAATCTGCTAGATTGTCAGTGAGTGCAACACAACAGGAAATACAGGAGTATTGTCTTCGCATTAACAAAAAAACCAGGTCTTTGGTGGATGGATTATAAGTGCCTGGGAAAAAAATAAAGCTTGAAGTAAATATTCATACATAACTTTGTTGTGTGCAGAGTCCTCGAATTATAGTTCATTGATGTGTTATTTTGAAATCAGTGATGTGTTTATCTCATTTGATCTGCAATGTCATTGTTGGGAGTAAGTACAC